>WYDI02019191.1:0-11198 GCA_009867235.2 Psittacus erithacus | reverse complement strand
TCCTCCTAATCCAGGGTAAAGGTGCAGCAACCAGCAGGCTGCTAAAGCCTTGATTTCCCTTCATCTTCCCTCTTTTTTGTGGAATCTCTTTTGGAGACCTCTGTGCTCCACAGAAACAGCCAGGGAAGAGCTTCAACCCATACTACTGCCCCGGCAGGGAAGATAAACCCATCAAATGTGTTGGGGATGCAACCTCCTATGCATCCAAGAGGATAAACATGAGACACTGGAAAGGACAGACATGGAAAAGTCAGGGGAATAGGAGATGAAGGGCTGGGAAGTGTGATGCAGACAGAGGAAGACAGGAGGGTGAGAGGAGGTGCCACAGCAGCAAGGCACGAATTGGTGGGCCTGCTGTCCAATGCAGTTCCAGAGCCGTGGCTAGCAGAGCTCTGCCCACCTGCTCCAAATGCCTTCCCATGTAAAAGTGCCATCTATTTAACAGTCACCTCAACACTGCTCACCATTTCCTTCACTCTGTGAGCTGGGGACTCCAAAACAGAGCTGCGGAAGGCCAGAGCCTGCAGACTCACCTGGTACCTTCGTATAAGAGCTTCATTCTTCTTCCGCAGGGCCAAGATCTTCTTGTCGAGCTCAACATCTTTCTGCTCCTTCTTCCTGAGCACTGCATCCTCCACAGCTGCATCCTGCAACAGGAGCAGGAGAGCTCTTCTCAGTCATCACAGCAAAGGCGTGAAACCTGCTCCTTCTCTTTGCACAGGGTGGGCAGTGAAAGAGCCTTTCCCCATCATTTCTCTCCATCATTTCTCCCCTTGGTCCCCATTAGAAACAATACGTATGTCGCAAATAGACCTTTTCCTGACAGAACAGACCTTTTCTTTTCTTTTGTTCAGCGCTGAGGTACTTAGAGCAAGGAGCTGATGTCCCTCTCTGATGGCTGTCAGTAGGCTCCAGAGTTAACACACCGCTTGCATGCAGTAACACCACCTCTCCCTGCTGCTGGTTCAGGTGCTCTCAGGCACATCAGTATCACATTTACATTCAGCCAGCACCTTGGTTACCACAGGGAATAACAAATTGGAGCTTTTCAACTCCAGTGACAGCAGTGTCTAGTGACAATTAATGCTGATGAGGATGGACTCACTGCAACAGCTGATCCACACCGTCCAGCCTCTGCCTGGTGCTCGCATGAGGAGCAAGAAGCGAGGCTGAGCTCTCCAAGGCACTATAGGTTTATTTTTAAACAGTGGGTTTGTGCTGGCCTTATCAGCATGGCATCTGTGTGAGGCAGAGAGCTCATGTTCCCTCTCCTTCACTCACACAGAGAGCTGGGTAAGATGAAGTGAGACTGAGGAAGGGAGGAAAGGAACCCCAAATCTGAGCAGGCTGTTTTGCTAGCATCTCAACTGCGACCAACAGGTTATGCCCATCTGCTGCCTTCACCACTGGATGCTGAGCAGTGCATCTGCAGGAGCACTGCAGCAAATCCAGCTGCTGTGCACAATGCATATTGCCCACAGAGCCAGGGGAGTCTGGAGGAATCAAGACGCAAACAGAATGAAAGCATCACCCATCTGCCTACAACTGGATGTTGCTCCTGCAGGTTGTCTCCCTATGAAGTGGAAAGAGCCAGCGTGTGGTGGAGAGGCATACTGATGGTCCCAAGAGGTGGTGAAGATGGCCATGTGTCCTAATGTCCTCTGGGGTCAGCACTGCCTCTCCTGAGGCACCGCACATCCCAGCCCCATCCTCACCCTGGAGCCCTCGAGGTCCCTTGGGCTGGTATCAGACCTTGCTCCAGGGCACCTCACCCCAGCCACAACCCATGGGCAGGGAGAGGGGCCTGGCCAGGGGCAAGCTGTGCTCGTGATGCATTGGCAAGGCATGTTTTTTGCCCATCCCTGTTGGCTTCCCATCAAATTGCCCATAAAACCACCAAGACCCTCAAGAGAATTGTTGGTTTCCCTGTTTCCACAGGAGCAAATCCCCACCACATCCCTGTGAGTGAGTGCTTCTGCTCCTGCTGTGCCCACCCGAGGGCTAAATCCCTGCAGCATCCTCCATCCATCTATTGAATCCAATGCATTCAGTGCTGGGAAGAGCTTTTGCACAGGCAGGAGGGGGTTTTCTTCATTAATCATGACATAGCATCTGTGACCTCCTTAGGGACGGATCTGTCAGGAGCCAGCAGTGGCACTTGGGGACATGGGATCTGGTCTGACACCCGCCATGCACTGGGTAAGTCAGGAGCCAGGGGCCAGCCTCAGGCAGTAGTTAAGGGACTCACAAAGCCCTTCTCCTGGGAAGGGAGGGTTTCTCCTGAAGATCTCAGTTACTTTTGCTCAGACCTAATTGGGTCACCAGAGGGAAAACTGGAGCAGCAGTGGTGCAGAGGATGGGATGGAGGGGCATTGTCAAACCCAGCCCTTCTTAACCAGATCAAACATGCAGTGAGAAGCTCAAGGCTTGAAGGCAAACAGTGAAACCCCAGAAGCTGTAGCCCAGGGGGAGGGAAAAGCTTTGACTATGCTCTATGTTCCCAGCTACCTTTGTGAGCTCTATTCACTGATGTACAGGGTTCCAGCCCCCTGAAGATGTATGTGTTCAGTGTGCCAATGCATCAAGCGAGGTAGCATTAACGGGTCGGGAATCCAACCTTTAATTACTTGTGTGTCATGCGGCATTTTGCCAGGATGGGAACATCCTGCCCGAGATTTTAGATGAGCTGCAGGAATTACCTCCTGAACATGGGGAGCTGCTCAGCTACCTGGGAGATGGACCCAAGGAAGAATGTGGCTATGTCTGATCAGCTGCCCTTCAGAAACTAATTTCAGGTAATGTGTGGGAATTCACTGGGGTTGGCATCACTGCTCTTCCCAAAGCACCACAGGCTCCTGGGAACCAGGGCTGCAAACTGTCCCCTGGTGTGAATGGGATAGATCCCTTCAAAGGAAGGGATGCAGCTGCTGAATCACAGCACATCCCTGCAATGCTGGGTCTGCCTTTCACAGAATCCCAGACTGGTTTGGGTTGGGAGGGACCTTAAAGCTCCTCCAGCTCCAATCCCTGCATGGGCAGGGACAGCTTCCACTAGAGCAGCTTGCTCCAAGCCCCTGTGTCCAGCCTGGCCTTGAGCACTGCCAGGGATGGGGCAGGCTCATTTCCAGAGCTTTACATTAAAAAAGCCCCAAAGCTAAACAATGTCAGCTGTGATCTGAGCTTCATCTGCACAAAGTAAGGCCACAGATGGGGGAGAAGCCTGCCTAGGTCATGCTCTTTGGAGAAAAGGGCCTGAAAATTGCAAATGTGATGCCATCACAGAGGATGTCAGAAGTCAGAGAGGGGGAAAGGCAGAGGAACCAGTTTGCTAAAGCAGCCCTCAGACCTACACAAGCTCATCTTCCCTCGTGTCCCCAACAGGGGTATTTAATCATAACCCTTGCAGAGAGCTGCTCTGCATGACACAGGCATTTGTGTTCAGGCGGGACATCAGGGACATTAAGACCACCACACATTCTCCTGCTGGACAATGGGATTTTGTCATGGGCTGTGGGAGCAGGAAACACACTTTTCTATTGCCATCAACCACTGGGGTACAGGACAAGTGAGCGGGGTGTGCACGAGGGTGGATACACTTCCACGGCCTCTTTGCAAGGCTGATTAAAGCCGAATTCAGTGTTTACCTGAACAGAAGCTATTCTGCGAGCACTAAATTGGCAGGTTTGCTGTTTGCTCAGTGCTGGGGTGTTGCCTGCTTGAGGGTGGGATCAAAGTGGTGCATGGCCTCAAACACACCCCTTTCATCTTCAGATTCCTTTGAAGGAACACCGACAGAGCTGCGGGCTCAGGAGGGATTTAACAGTTCCTGCAGAGACTGCATTTGTGCTCTGCTCTTTCCAAAGGCAAACGATGGAACGGACCTGTCAGGCTGTTCCCAACACACAGGCCTGCACATTTGTCAGCGTTTTGTCTATGCTGCAACACAGCTCGTGCAGGGGGAGGGGGTTCTTCCCATTTCCAGCTGGAAAGCAGTCACTGGAAGGGAAGTTTTGCTGCTATTCAGCGCTTCTCCTCCCCTTCACTAATGAAGACATTGAGGTATTTCTCTGTGCACGACCTGTTTCAGCAAACACTGGGAGCTGTGGACGAGGGATGGTCCTTTCCCATGCACCCGGGCTAGAAGCAGCCGCTCTGCCTGCAGCAGCACCATACAGCAGCTCCCAGGGGATCACCCATTGTATGGTTCAGCCGAGTCAGCGTTTGCTCCCCCACTGCCACCGCTCTGAGCCAGCTGATAACAGGGGACGTGCTCTGTTCTCTGCTTCTGGAACCGACCAGCTGCCCCAGCCCAGGCTGAAGCTGATGCTCGGGGTGAAAAGTGGCCACACGTGCCCCCCCAAGAGCAAAGCTCTTCCGGGGAGCCAAGGTGCCCGTATGTCCCAGCGACAGGAGGGTTATAAATGGCTTTGGCAGCACAAACGTACGATGGCTTTGAAAGCAGCCGAGCCCGATGCCTCCTGATTGCAAAGTGAAGGCGCAGAACGAGAGGCCTCTTCCTACTGCAACTACAACTGTCACAAAAGGAGAAACGGAGAGACAGGGCCTCGTGCTTCGATTAACTGAGGACATCTCGTCCTGTCATGCCCCTCTCACGGGCGGTGCACACACAGCGCAGCTCGGGGGGCAGGAGGGCACCTCGCTCCAGCCCGGCTCCGTGTTTTCCCATATACTTCTCCCATCTCCTGCTTCTTGGAGGCAGCAGGGTTGGGAAAGCGAGAAAGGCAGCAGGAGGAGGCAGGGAAGAGGAGAGAGGAGCGGGGCCCGTCGCTAATGCTCCTCTGCGTGAGCAAATGCATCCGCTCTCTTTAAGACATATCCTCTGGCTTGACAGCTGCCGCTGCGAGCTCTGCCAGGACAGGCAACATCCAGCTCCGCCGGGGCTCGTGAGCGATACCGACCCCGGCCTCCCATCCTCCGCCCTGCCCTGCGCCCTCCGCCATGGCCACACAAAGCTCAGCCCCGCAAATCCCCCCCGCAGCCGCGGTGCCGCCCGGCTGCGCCGCTCCCGGAGCCGGCCGGCAGCCAGCGAGGAGGGAAACAACAAAGGCGCAGCCAGGGACAGGCCCCCCCCGAGGGCAGGCACAGCGCGTCCCGCTGCGGCCAGGGCCCCCAGCGCCCCGCGCCCCTCCCGGGCCCCCCGAGGCAGCACTCACAGCTCGGTGCATGGTGGCCATCGGCGGCGGAGCGCGGCGGATTCCAGCGCAGAGCTAGAAGGGGAGAGCCATCAGCCGGCCTTTCCCCGCACTGGTTGCACAGCGCACAAGATCATGTTTTGATTACAAAAGCCTGTCTGGGCTGCCAGCCAAGAGCACTGGCTGCCTAATATACCAAGCACAGACAGGGTCTGGAGTGCCTGTGTCCTCCTCTCCAACCTCACTCTCTTTAAAAGAAACACTCCCCCTTTTTCTCCCCTCCTGGCTCCTTTTAACTTCCTGAGGCCACAAGCCCTGGTTCGAAGTGGGAAAAGCTGGGAGGACAATGAAAAATGGAGCAGGCAAACAGCTTGACTTCACTTGGTGGCCATTCATGGGCTCTGGGCATTTGTTATGCATGGCCAGTTGCATGCCTGGCGGGGTATAGGGATAATATCTGGGGTCCTGAATGTCTCCTGGGTGTGAGGATGCACGTGAGCCTTCCCGGGGAAACAAGAACCGGGTTTGCCTTTTTCTGCTTAATTGCAGTACTCATTGGGAATGACTTCCCTGCTTTCCAAACGTGCCTTTCCTCCAGGAAGGGAGCAGAAGCAGTGCTCTTGGGGGGCATTGCCAGCCCGCAGTATGAAGCATATAGTCAAAGGAGAGGGTCCACCTGTGAGTCCCATCTGAAAGCTGCCAGGATGACCTCCAGAAAGTAACAAAGATGGCGCTTTAGGAGAGCAGGCAAGATTCATGTAATACATACAATATAGAATATAGAATATTAGATACATGATACTGTGGCCGCCCCATCCCTGGCAGTGTTCAAGGCCAGGCTGGACACAGGGGCTTGGAGCAAGCTGCTGTAGCAGAAGGTGTCCCTGCCCATGACAGGACGTTGGAACTGGATGAGCTTTGAGGTCCCTTCTGACGCAAACCACTCTGGGATTCTGTGATTCATCTGCTGCCTCTTGGGCTGCCACACTCAAACCCTCATCTCAGCACTGTGTCCTGGCTGTGCCCCATGTCCCCGCTCAGTGAAGTCTGGCTGCCCCTTTTTTCAGCAACACACAACCAGGAGGTGGAAGCACACGGGGGAATATTATTGCTCAAGGACTGATGCATTCCCCAACCTTAATGAGGGCCCTGCTGTGTTTGTTATGGTAAAACCAAAGGAGCAGGCCCACTGGTGGTACCTGCCCCTCGCAAAGCTTTGAGCAGGTCAGCTGCTCACAAAATCCAGGAAGTTCTGCCTGAAACCCAGCATGGTTCAAAGGAAGCCTTCAAAAGCCTTTGAAGAGCTCTGGATCTGGTCCCTCCCCTGTGTGTAACTCTGTCTATGGGATCTCAGGACTAAGGCACTAAAGGAGCTGGAAGGGTGGCTTAGTAAAGGAGCTTAGAGGGAAAGACTGACCCATATGAATTAGCAGCTACTCAAATGATGAAAGGAAATGGAACCCATCCCCCAGGCAGTGCCTATGGGCTCAGGCTTGAGGAAGGACACAGAAGACTCTGCTACAGATGGAAAACTGGGAAAAAGACACAGGAGCTTTGCTGGACCCCAAGTGCTTGTCAGGAGGTTTGTGATGGAGAAGCCTATGCAGGAGGTGCAGAGCCATGAGGGGCTTTTGCTCACTGTGGGAACACAGGGGAGCTGGGCTGATGGTGTTGCTTTGGATTTCCAAGCTGGCAGAGTCCCTAGTGAGGGTGGAGTGATGGCCCAGTTTTGGCTGTCTGGTGGCTGCAGGGACAAGGTCAGCCCTGGGAGATGCTGCTGGGCTAAGTCAGGAAGTCAGTGTCCATGGAAGGACTTTTTCCAGTGATGATGCATTATCCTGGTGGCCTCGTGCCTGGGATCGCATCCCTGCACATGCTGCTAATGCCCAGTCCCCATTAAAACAGACACCCACACCATTATCCCAAATATCAAGGCCAGGTTCCTCATCCAGTGCAGGGTAAACCCCACGTGCAGGGGGGTCCATTGTGCTCCCCATGGATCAGTAGCTAAGGGACCATGTCATGCCCAAGATGTCGAGTGCTAAATGCTGCAAGGAGTTCCTACAGACCTCATAGCCATAGTATCCAAGGTCTCTGCTGTTACCAGTGGTGGGGACAACAGGAGTGCCATGAGCAGGTATAAAGAGCCCCAAAATACCTTTAGCTTTGCTAAGTAGAGCTGCAGTTCCCTCCAGGGCAGTGTCAGCTACTCCACTGCCCTCAACACAAAGAGCTGGCATTTCTCAGCTCTTCGTTTCCATGTCTGTCATAAATGACAAACATCTACTTCTGCATCATCATCTGAGACTAATGAGAAGATGAGTGCTCAGTGAGCACTGAGGACATGGAAACCCAGGGGCAAAAGGGCCCAGTCGAGGGAACAGCATCTGCAGCTTCAGCACTGGGGCAAAACAGGCTGGTTTGGGGACCTGGTTGTGCTCTTGGGACTCTCCCAGGATGCAGAAAGCAGAACCTGCTGAGATTTATGGGGTTATATACATGCACATATATTTGCTTATTGCTGGTGTCCTGGCCAGAAAGGATTGCAGTAACACCATGCCTGTCCTCAACTTGAGGGCTTGCTCTAAACTCAGTGCCAATCTCAAGATGAGCACTGCCTTCCCATGGGACCTGAGCCTAACTCAGAGTAAGGACAATCCTCCAGACCCATCGTCCTGGCACCAGGGAGCACCAAGCCCCAGAGGTGTGCACTTGGGAAGGAGAGGACCATCTCCAAGGATGGTCCCCGGTCTCCTGCTCCAGTGAGAAGGGTGTGCTGGATGGATGACGTGTCAGGGGTCCTGCAGGACCTCAGGACACACTGAGTACCTCACCTTGGTGGCTGAAGCACATCAATACTGCTCACTTGGGCAGTTGGTGGCAGCTCTCTCCCAGCATGCAGCAACTTGAGAGAGTCCTTCAGATACTGTCTACTACAAATACAACACGATGGACATTAGGAGAAACCAGCTGAATTACTCACTCAGGAATTTGTCCACCACCCCTGGAGTTAATCCCTTTACTCTTCTAAAATCACTAGAAAGTCTTTAATAGGCTGATGTGATGGCCTGATCATGGGCTCTTTACTGTGCCCTGGCTGCTGTGCACTGGCTGGTGCCCTCTCTGAAGCCTGCTCAGCACAGAAGCCACAGGGTGCACCCATGTAGGTGCTCCAGGTTGGCTCTGTGGTTTCTTCTTCAAGGAAAGGGGATGTATCAGCTCTTGCTAAATGTTGGCAGCCCCTGATGGGCAGGTCCTGGAGCAGGCAGCAGTTTCCCTGCAGGAAAGCCTGGAAGCTGGAGCAATCCAGAGGACATAAGGGGGTTTTGCTGCTCCGCAGGGGCTTAGCTGAGCTCCCTGAGCACAGCCTCCTGCTGCTTGCAGCCCCTGCTCTCCACTCAGGGCAAAGTTTGCTGGAGATTTCCTGAGGCAAAGGCAGGAAATGAGGCCAATGACCTGTCCATTCTGTGCTCATGACAGTGACACAGCCCCTCTCTCTAGCTTCGAGCCTTTCAGTTTCAGCACAAAGAACCATCTCTGATGAGAGTTTGCACCCTCCCTGCTGCAGGGCAGCATCCAGCAGCCTGCAGCAAGCAGCACCCCATGTTTTGACAGCAAGACTTTGTTTCTTACAAAGAGAGAATCGGAGTCCTCAACAAACTCAAACCTGACTGCCCTGAGAAGCACTCCTGGCATCCCTCCATCAGCTTTCCAAAGGGAAGGGAAAGGAAGAGAAACCCTCCTTCCTTTCTCTTTGCACTCTATGAAACTCCTCCACAGCCACTCAGTTCCATGCTGCCACTTCCCAAGTGCACTTCACCCTTCTCAGCTTGGCTTCTCTCCATTTGCTGCATGACGCTGTTCCAGCAGCAGATGGCACTCGGGAACCGCTGGGACAGGCAGAGACCCGGCTGCCAAAAAGCTCACTGTCGAACGGGAGCGTGAAGTCGGCTTGGCTTGGGAGGTACACGCTCTACCGTGTAGCAGGACGGCAGATAAGGTTCAGAAGCACTCCTGAACACTGCTGTGAGCAGCCATGAGCTCAGAGATGCTGCTGCCTGAGGCTGCAGAGCAGAACCAGCAGCTCCTCTCCAGGCTGTGGGACAGAGGGATGGGAACATGCAGCGTATCCAAGAATTCCCATCCTATCAACCACAGAGCAGAGCTCCCTGCAATAAGCAAACTCGTCTGTGTTCACGCCTACTCTGGTCCTCCCCCAGCTCCAAGGGTGAAAAGGCATTTGAGGTGTTTCCTGCAGGAGAGAGGTCAGCAGGTTCCCCAAACTGGGAGGAGGAAGCAGCCGCAAACCTTACCCAGACTTTAGGTGGAGACTCACAGGGATCAAAGGGCTATGAGGCAGTCGGGTTTAAATGTATCAATTGACAATTAAAATGAAAACTACCAAAGCTCGTTAAAGGATGTAATGGCATCTTGGTCCTTCTTAACATCAGTTGCTGGTACTTCCCATAATGATACCAGTCACAGCACCAGCACAGAAGCTTCTCAGGACATGCAAAGCAGCCCTGTTCCCATCAGAGGACAAGGCTGTTCCCTCTTTTCCCCCTTCCTGCACACCAGAGAACCCCAGACTGATTTGGGTTGGAAGGGACTGGAAGATCATCCAGTTCCAACCCCTGCCACGGGCATCATCCTGCAGGTTCTTGCCCCAAGTCCTGTGGGGGAGATCTGTGCCTACCCCTGTTTAATGCCACCCTGAATAACTCATGATCTCACCACCTCACATGGCTTTTTTTGCTCCAGAAAAACTTGTAACTCTGGTGTAAGGCCTCTGAAGTAGTCAGAGGCTGAGTGAACGGGGAGAGGATCTGTCCCATCTCCAGACAGGCACAGCAGGGCCAAGTGCAGGTTTGCTGACCCCATTAGCCCAGCTTTTGGATGTAGGACACATGAGCCAGCCTTGGGAAGGGAGCCAGGCAGTGGAAAGTGGCTGGGACAGCCAGTCAGGCAGGTTCCTTTCATGCCTTATGGAAACATATTCCTTGGGGAAAGCATGGAGAGCTGCAGCCAGCAACTGCTTCACCCTGGGTGAAAGCTGCCATCGGCAGTGACCAAGGGAGGCTCCCCATCCCAGCCTATGGCTTCAGCCCAGATCTAGGAGGACATGGGCAGCCCAGCAGCCTCAGCTTACAGCTCAGAAGCTGTAAATGTACATGCCAAGAGCCAGCTGGCTTCTGACGCACTCAGGTGCCCTTTTTGAGCTACAAAACCTCCAAATTATTCTACACATGGCTGCTTTGGGGCCTCTGGAGTGGCAACACATCCCACTCCCACTCTGGTCCAAGAAGAAAGAAGCGTCAGCTCCATGGGCACCTCCCATCCCAGCCAAGCTCCATTCAAACCTAACAAAGCCTTTCACTCCCCTTTGCCAGCAGAACTCAAAAGCAAGCTCCAGACACCAACCTTGGCTCCAGAGTCTAAGCTGGACTGAAGACTCATCATGGGCTCCATGGGTGTCACATCGCACTGGTGCTGCATGGGTTCAGGTTGGGCTCTGCTCACAGCTGAGCTCCTCCTGTTCAGAGCTTGAGGTGTAGAGCTGATGTGGAGCACAAGTGCAAGGGACAACCTGCAAGAGGAACAGAGACACCTGAGAAGGGAGGAGATGAAAAGGGGAGTCACGGTGGCAATTAGGTTTAAAGGACCAGTCCAACACTAATGAATACTTGGGTGGAGAGACAGGGTGGAGGTGGCTGAGGTGCCTGTGGACACTCGCTATGCTGAGCCTGGCTGGCTCAGTGCTCCACTCAGGAGGCAGAAAACTCTTGGAATTGCAGATAATCCATGCTCCAGCAGATGGAAATCATGATTTGAGAGAATGAGTTAAAACGCGGCTGGAGACACAGGTCCTGCTCCCAGCTGTGGTCAGAATTTCATAGCATCATGAAAGATAGAATAGTTTGGGCTGGAAGGGAGCTTAAAGCTCCTCCAGCTCCAACCCCTACCACGGGCAGGGACACCTTCCACTAGAGCAGCTTGCTCCAAGACCCTGTGTCCAACCTGGCCTCCAACACTGCCAGGGATGGG
>WYDI02019189.1:0-17788 GCA_009867235.2 Psittacus erithacus | reverse complement strand
AGGCTGAGAAAGTTGGGGCTGTTCAGCCTGGAGAAGAGAAGGCTGCGTGGAGACCTCATAGCAGCCTTCCAGTATTTAAAGGGGGCCTATAAGGATGCTGGGGAGGAACTGTTCATTAGGGACTGTAGTGACAGGACAAGGGGTAATGGGTTCAAACTTAAACAGAGGAAGTTTATATTGGATATAAGGAAGAAGTTCTTTACTGTGAAGGTGGTGTGGCACTGGAATGGTTTGCCCAGGGTAGTTGTGAATGCTCCATCCCTGGCGGTGTTCAAGGCCAGGTTGGACAGAGCCTTGGGTGGCATGGTTTATTGGGAAGTGTCCCTGCTCATGGCAAGGGGTTTGGAAGTCGATGATCTTAAGGTTCTTTCCAACCGTAACTATTCTATGATTTCATATAATCTTTGGCAAAATTCAGGAAGTACACAAGCAAACTCCTGTGATACTTGACTGCCTGGGAGCCATTAACCTAACATTTCTCAATGCCAACTGAAACTGAATGAAGTAATGCTATATTTCCCCCCCCTTACCTTTCGAGATAGATGTAAAAAATGACAGCAAACAAAACCACAAAAAAGCTTAACATTTATAGTGCAAAATCTTTTTACATACAGCTCAATATTTTGTACCTTAACACCACTTCTCTTCTGACAAGCTTAGGTGGATTGTCCTGATTGTAAGCCAGAAAATCACCAAGGTGTGATTTCCTTTCTTAAATCTGTCTCCTCACTGACATTACCCCACAGCTGAACCTGCTAGAGACTTCCATTCATGATCACTTATGCATTTTCCCAGATTTTTTCCCACTGACTATGGGATATAAATTACTGTCTGCCTCCTGGTTCAGTCTGAGTAAAATATCATGTGTGAACAGCTATGGTTAATGATGTCCAGATGTCTGGATCTCAAACTAGGACATCTTTCTCAAGATTATGTTTCAATACCAACTGTCTCTGACATCACTTCCCTCTGTAAATTTGCACAAGTCAGTTGTGGCAAAACAACCAACCAACCAAAATAACAACAAAACCAACACAACCCCATGCCCCCCCAAAAAACCCCAAACAAACCTAAACAGCCCCCCAAACCTAACCAAAACTATGCATTAAATTTTTCTGTCCAGCTTAGCTATCTAGAGTTTGAAATTTCAATGGGAAATTGTACAACTGTAATCAGTAGGTTTTTTAAAGAGCTTTTACTAATCAGCTTAGCAAAAAACATTGCAAAAAATATTTGTACAATATTTGCCAGTGCATTTTCTATTACAGAATGAATAGACAAATAGTTTTTAGCCTGTCATCGGTTACGTATGAACTCTACATAGAACCACTATTTTGTAAATGGCACTGTGCACAAAAATGGACATGCAGCTGATCACTTACCAGATGTACAAATTAATTTATTTGAACTAGGGAAATGAGGAAAAGAAGCTCTTCCTTCTCCTATCCTCCCACTCTTTGAAAAGAGAAGTTGATACAGGGTTACAAGAACTCTTTTTTATGAAGCCGAACAAAAAGCTGCTCAGGAATTCACCAAGTGTGGAGACTTCATAGAATCATAGAATAGTTAGGGTTGGAAATGACCTTAAGATCATGTAGTTCCACCCCCCTACTATAGGCAGGGACACTTCCCACTAAACCATGTCACCCAAGGCTCTGCCCATCCTGGCCTTGAACACCGCCAATCACTGGTGAATCACCACATTCACAACTTCCCTTGGCAACCCATTCCAGTGCCTCACCACCTTCCCAGTAAAGAACTTCCTTGTATCCAATCCAAACTTCCCCTGTTCAAGTTTGAACCTGTTGCCCCTTGTCCTGTCACTACAGTCCCTAATGAAGAGTCCCTCCCCAACATCCTTATAGGCTCTCTTCAGATACTGGAAGGCTGCTATGAGGTCTCCATGCAGCCTTCTTTTCTCTAGGCTGAACAGCCCCAGCTTTCTCAGCCTATCTTCATACGGGAGGTGCTCCAGTCTCCTGATCATCATGAACCCAAACACAAATGAAAAAACACTGGTAGATTTAAACATGTGAAGTGATTGGCTTTTTTAAAATAGAATTCTTACACACTTTCCAAAAGATGCAGACTTGCTTGAGTGCCTGATTTTTCTTCCAGAGTGAAGAAATTTCCAACTATTCTTTTACTATAGAAACTATCTTGAAATGTCTTCCTATCATCAGTTATGTTCCCCCTGTCTGTTAAGTGCAAACAAATACCCAGATCTGTTTGTTAGTCTCCTGTGATTTCATTTGTGTTCTTTAAAATGACTTGCCAGCGCTGTGAGTGACATATCCACCCTCTGGTAATTTGTCATTGATAGATTATTCTTTAATTAAAGTTTCAAGATGGATTTTCTTGTACTCAGGAAAAGCTGGCTTTACAGTTTTTATTTGGAGGCATAAGGTAACAGTGCAGATCTATAAGTAGATGTCATTTATCAGAAAGACAAATGCATATTTTATATATTATATTTATGTAAGTATGTATTTTATGTTATACACAGAGAGATATTTTAACCCCAAATTTAAACACCTTTCTGGAGCAAAAATACTGATACAAATCAACATACATTTCAGTAGACTTGTGTTGCTGTATGTGTTAAAATTATGTTCAACATACTGCTATTTGATCCCACAACTTACAATATTAATAACAAAATGAGTCAAGTGCCACAAAAGTGAATGAAAAGACCAAATTTATGGCCAAATCTGAAAACAAAGAACCACAAAACTGATTAACACTGCATAACCTTGAGACTTGGACTCCACAATGGCTGTAATTTTTTCATTTAGGTGGATGCTGTAGAAGGTGGAAGACCATGATTTACATCTGCCTAGCATACAGGAATTCAAACTCATCTCAAAATATGGCACCTACCACCAGGTTATCAGCTATTTATATTTTCATTCTTTTATTTTGAAATCGTGCAAGTATGCAGGGAAGAATTCAAGACAGAGTCATTCAGAAAGCAAGGAAGCCAAAGACAGCACAAGTCTGTCGCTGGCGGTTTACCCCACAGAAATGTCATACTGGAAATATGTGCAGGCCTCTGTGTATAAGCCGCGAAGTCTTTGAATGCCTCTCATAAACTTTGCAAGGTCCATATCAAAGGTCATTAGGAGCAATGGGAGTGAAAATCCTGTAATTTTAATGGGATCAAGAAGCCTTTTGCTAGTCTCAGTGACTTCTGATTGTGGAATACAGACACTGGCATCCTTTGCTTAATCTAGCACTTTTTAATTCCAGCAGTGAGTGGTTTTGTCTCAGAAATAACCTTTTGGATCAGGCATATTCTGTTGTCACAGACACCTCTTGGAATAAAGTCAGTGTAAGATATCCAAATTATATATGCAGTGTCTTGATACCGGACATATAATCTTAATATACCACACTACTGATCTGATGCACCTTTTATTTTTTCTTTTTATAACTCTTCAATAAGTGATTTACTATAGCAAGCAAAGCCTCCAAAACCAAACAACCCTAGAAACAAAAACAGAACACAGAGAAGTGAAGCAGTGACACAGACCTAGATGACCTGAACACCAAGAACATGTTGACATTTTTGAGTTCTGTGTTTGCCTCGGCATTGCAGCCAAATACGTCTACACAAAGGAACATTTTTCCAGTGAATTAATTTCCAAGTAGCAGCCAGCTTGCTTTCTGTCTTTTTTTTTCCCCTTGCCTGCTGCAAGGTGAAGAGTTAGGAGTGAAAGAGTTGACAGATTTTCTCTGTTGCAGACAGGTGTGATTTAAGGGTATTATTTCTTTTTTCCGTACACTGTGAATCACAGAGATTCACAGTGCAAGGGTTGCACAAAATGTAATGAGTCAAATCCTTAATAAATATTTACATCATTGGTGCAAAACTAAATAAACTCTATGTCCAGAATACTGTAACCTTTCATTAAAAAAAAAATGCAAACCAGCCCCCACAGGACATGTCAGCTTCTCATACATCATATGAAATCCAACACAAACATTTGGGAGCAGTAGTATGCTTTGCAGCATTTATTAAACTTGCTGCTTTATCCTCCCTCCTTATGATTCTTCTAATAATGTATTATGTGGCAAAAGATTATTGGGTTTGTGTTGGCTTTTTTAATGAAAAAGTCACAAAATATGTGCCATGGAGACATGAGAAAATTACACAGTTATTAGGAGAGAGTATGGAACCCATAATGCAACACAGCATAATTGCTATGCCAGTTACCTTCCCTTACTGATTTCTGTCAAAATCCTAATTCATATCTTTTTTTCTTTCCAGCTTCCTTCTGCAATTTTGTACAGCATAGAAAAGGTTCTATTTGTCAATGGTTAATAAATAAATAGAGGTTAATAAATAACTATAGCATGCATGTAGTTATCAATAAGTGATTATTAACAGCTTATTGATGTTTGGATTCCATAATAATGAACAGTTTATTAAAGCATTTAGTCATCTTCCCTTCAACTTTTAATTAAAATCTGATTTATAAATAATCCCCAAGAAATGACCTATTCCCATGTATGAGGTAGCCCTAACTCTCTAAGGTGTTTATTATTTCCAGAATGCTGTAATTATGCTCACTCTATTTTGGATATCAGAAATATATTAAACCCTTATTCTTTTGTATTTGCTGCCTGGCTTCCTCTCTCTGCTCACACTTCTGTTTTTCACCATCATTTCTGAACATTCATTGTGCTTCACTTTAGCCAAGGACCTTGCTTTAATTTATACTTGCTACCTCACCCAGAAGTCATTCTGTTCTGGTGAGACAATATGTCTTTGCTAGAGGGGAAAAAAAAAAAAAAAAGGAAAAAATGAAGAAAATTAAAATGTGGTTTAGATTACTGGACTATTGCCAGTAGCACAAAATAGCTTACAACCTGGTCTGGTGGCAGTCTGAAAACAGTAGGCTTCAAGCATAGTTTTAACATAAGAAGTCTGTATGAACACAAATTTATATTCATAAAACATACATGATCATGCTCAAGAGGTTTTAAATCTTTTGCTTTAACTAGGGAACAGCAATGCCTAAGTTATCCTTTTCTTCATGAAATGTATAATGGTGCTCTTTTAAGACATGCTGCATTGTAATTACTGCTTTGCTGCTGCAGTGTACTTCAGGGAATTGTAACTCACTGAACAAAGGTATCTTGCTTTTAGTTGCTGAACAGGCAATTAGCTTGCCCCAAAATGGCATGTTCGTATCCCAGCAGCCCCATGAAACAAGAAAAGTCTATACATCATATCCTGAGCTCTCTCCTGTGTCCTAGAGTCTGAGGTTCCTTTCATACATACTGCTGATCTACGCTTGTCTGTGAGAAATCAGAATAACAAAGCAACAGTCCAGTCTCTTTTGTCACTGATCCTATTTTTGTCACCAAAGGAAATCTGCACTGATCAGCAGTAGCAATTTGGGAATATTCAGCACAGAGATTGCCTCCTCTTTCCTATCATTTGCAAGGAAGGTACTGATTTGTGCATGCCTGGGCAGAATTTATCCTGAGTCCTGGCATTTGGTCCTGTAGGCCCCTAACTTTCACAGTTTTGAGGGAAGCTTTCTCTGTGAAATCTTCTTGCAAGGGTTTTCTGCAAAACATCACTTCAGTTGAAAGTTACCCCCAAGAAAAAAGAACATTATAGATCTGTCGCTCATTAATAAAACTTAGAAATTAAAAACAAACTTTATTGTGGCAGTGTAAATGGTTAATTTTAGGGAAAAAACATTACAAAAATAAAAATAGGGCAAAAAAGCCCAAACAACTAAATCCAGGCATCAATCACCTGCTGTGTACTCACATTTCCTGACAGTATGTCTTGGGAGGGCAAACAGTCCTCCACACCTGACATACATACATATCTTTTAAAACTGACCTCTGAAAATAATGTGGGAAGCTGGCATCATAGCCCTCTTCACCCTGTCTGCGCTGCCTTAGAAAGCATCTACGTATTCTTTTTAGCCTATGGTAAAACTTCCCCTCCTATCTTTCTTTTTCTCTCATCCTTTTATTCACCTTTTCATGAGATACAGGTTTTAGATTTATACTAAATATGTCAGTTACCAACCACCTTTCCTTGCTTTCAGGGTTGGTACCCAAGACACATAATGCAGTTGCATCAAACAGGATGCTTCATCTATGTTTAGGGTTTACAGTCCCATGGCAGTCCTCAGTTTCTCATTCTTCATAGTTTAAATTACTTTCCTACCAAATTCAGTGTTTTCAGAACTCTTACTATGAAATGAATAGGATAGTCCCCTATATAACTGGCCTACATTGTGGGGAAGAATTCCACTTTTGGTTGTTGACCTTAAGGAGGTCCTTGGCCATAGCTGAATCCATGCAGCATTTTGCTTCAAAAAAAAAAAAACCCAAAGGCCTCTACTATGGAATGCTTCAGACGTTTTAAATCAAGGATTTATGGAGTATTCATCTTGGTATGAGAAAATGTTTACAGTACAAGTGATAAGTCACTGGAACAACCTCCCCGAGGGGTACCCATCCCTCGAAGTTCTCAACATGTGATTGGACAGGGTGCTAGATAATATCATCTAGGCTCCCTTTCCTACAAAAGGCTGAAGAGGATCTTTTGAGGTCCCTTCCAGCCGGGCTGTTCTATGATTCTGTTAATAGCTGGTGTCTGTGAAGTTGCAAAGGGAGAGGGGCTAATGGTTTTGCCTTCCAGTTGGTATGTCTACAACTGTGCACTAGAAGATTAAATATATAATAGCTATTATATTACATACATTAGTCAAACAGAATATTGAACTGCTCATTCTCACAGAGTAGACATCTTGACAGTCTTTATATTTAAAGAAAAAATTTGTTTAGTCCCTCAGCTAACCTTTTTTGGTCCAATGGGTTTGCAGTTATTTCCTTTTATTATACTAATGTAATTTACCTGTTTAATTTTTATTTTTTCCTCCTTTTGGTCTTCAATATTCTTTCTGGGAAATTCTTACACACATGCCTGCATTTTAAGTCCAGCTTTGTCCATTGTACCCCGTATTATTTACTCAATTAGTCAACGTGCTATATCGGAATACCTGTTATTCTCACTCTTACAAAGCGTAGAATTACCCTACATGTTCAAAATGGCATAATTACTCAGGAAAAACAAAGCAGCAGCTTTTGAAATCAGCTTCCTGAGTTAACAGAAAAGAAAGATTTATCTTACATCAGTTATTCAAGGGAATTTTTCAGGGGCAAATTGTGTTTCTTTCTAACAAAAATAATAGTGCCGCATTGACAGAAATTTACTATGTCTGGCTATTTCAGTCCACTGCCACAGATTCCAGGAGGCTCAGATGACAGCAATTGCAGTTGCTGTCAAGGCAGCAACTCCTCTAGAATCTTTGCAAAGTGCTGATGTGTCCACAGATTCAGAGAACAAACAACTTGCTTTCTGCACAGCTGAAGCAAGCTGTGTCAACAAGACAGAATTTGAATTATTACATGCTGCTGTTACATCTATAAAAGCAGAAGAAGGGAGTACATGATTATGGCCTAGAGCTTGTGGTTAGGGAGGGAGTAATAGTAGCTCTTCAGCATTAGTTGTTGATGGAAAACATCTGCTTCCTTTCCCATCCCTACGAAACAGGCACTTGGGAAATGTCCCCTGATGATATCTCTCTGAACTGGGTCATTCCTCTCCCTGGAATTCTTATGCAACACTTGGATCCACTGGGAAATAATTAAAATATCAGAATGTAAAGCAGATAAGAAACCTGGGAAGCCTACGTTTCTACATTACATTTGAAATGTGGTATATGCCTCTAACTGTATGAAAAACGTTGCCAGCCCCTGTTGCCACAGCAGTGAACACAAGCAATTCTTTGTTCTTCCCTGGGCCAGGAGTGGGGTAAATCCAGATTCCTCCACTATTTATATCAGAGCCCACCACAGCCCAAGTGGTACTCATCTTCAGTAGCAGCACATCAAGCTCAGAGGTTAACTAGCCCCACATAATGAGTGGAGGCAAATGCTACACATGTTGGGGAGGGAAATTTATTTCCTACTCATAATGAATACCCTTTTTTTCCCTAGGCACATGCTTTCTGTTTAGGCCTAAAGTTCGTTCATGCTCTTCAAGGTAAACCATGTGATATATTGCTATGCAAAAGATGTAAGGAATGTGGTATGAAGGAGTGACGGTTTTGCTTAGGCACCATGTTTTCAAACACGGTTACCAGCACATTTAATCTACCATACAACAAAATGATCCAAGTTGTGAAATAATGATTGAAAGAGAATAAAGATATTAGAGGAGAGGAGAGGCAATTTTTCATTTTGAATCCAAATTTAGCCAAAAAGGTTGCAGGATTGATTTCATGTTCTCATAAAGCAGTGCTCATGAAGGAAGAAATGTGGGTCTTCCATTTAAAGGATGTCTGATTTCAGAAAGCATGAATACAGGAACAATTCCCCAGACTGTGTTTTAATCCTTCAGAGTCTGAAGAGAGATATATTTGTTTATAAAAATTATATATGAACATACACATATAAAGAGAGTATATATTCTTACAGATAGGAACATTACTGTGCCTTACAGATAAGCATGCAAAAAGATAACAAGCCTTTCTTTTATGTTCCTTAATGATGTACATGCAGGAATCTTTTTTTTGTATTGTGTGAGTTTATATGTAATTATTAGATAAGTGAGGTGAGAGAGATAATAGTTTTATTTCAAGGTGCCTTTATTTTATGTATGTAGAATGTATCAGTGTTAAAATGCCTGCATATAGTAGAACATTTTATTCACATTGTGTGTATGTCAGATTGGTTACAACAATTGTGTTCAAGTCGCAAAGCAACTTGGTTTAAAACCTTTAAGGACTGTAGTAAAATAAATGAGGAGAGCAAGTCTTAAAGCTTCCACACATAATGGTGGACAATATGATAAAACATCTCTTCACAGCTAGAGCATCCAGCCATTATGCTTCATAAATCCAAATCTATATTACTCACATTTATTTACAATATTTTGGGAGAAATCTAGCGCCAGACCAGAAATACAGTTTAAAAAGCAATAAATGTCAGAGGAAAAAAATGCCTTCTGTCATCAAGTGATAAAAGAAGGAGTTTGCTAAATATGTGGTGATGAATTAAAATATTACGACTAGGACAGAGCCCATACATAATCCTGGAAGGGAAATTTTGGAGATTAAGAGGTACTGTAGTATGAGCTAGCTATTCTGTAAATAATTAGTAACACACTACAATGAGCCACCTGCTTGCTCAACATAGACAACTGACAATTCTCATGCTGTGTATATCTATATACTTAAAAATACATGATTTCTTCCATTTAAGTATTTAGGAACATTCATTAAAATTGCTAAAGAAGGTACAAAAAGCAAATGGGTTTCAAATAGCAGATTCTAACTTTTAGTCTGTTTCTTGTTCAGTGACAAATCAATTTAAAGATACTGATTTGGATTTGCTGATATGCAGAATGTAATAGCAAACCCAAGAAATTATTCCCCTAAATACATACTCATCTCTCTTAATTCAGTGGGATTATTGTTCACTGCTACTATTCCTGTTCACTAAAGTCTAAATCCAGAACAGTTTTGGGGGGGCAAAACCCCAGGAAAACTGACCAAGCCCAAAGCTGGAATTCTGAAAATTCCTAATGCCAGTTCCTGAAGCCCAATGCTAGTCCAAAGCTGACCAAGAGCAAAACTGCATAGACTGCTTTTATACCAGCGTAAGTTTTCATGATGTGGGGGGGTGAATGCTGGAACTGCCTTTCAAGCTTTCTTTCAAATGGCATGCAACATACTGTTCTCTTAAGGTATTCTGCATACCCATAAACTTAGCTTAAGTAATCACCTAAATTTTAAAGCATTGATTATTGAAGGCCTTCCAGGATCCATAAATATGGAATTTCTTTGCCTGTATTGCCTCCAGGGACCAATTCAGTAAACTTGAAATGTATCTTCAGGATTGGATGCCATAAAAGATATAGTGTCTTTATCCATGCACTTTTCCCCAACAGCATAGTGACGGGATTTATCAGTGATCTAGGACATTTGGATTAAGTTTCCTCCATCCAGCTATTTGAATACCTTTCTGCTATTTGAATACATTTTCTTCTCTTCCAGTCTTAAAAATAGAGGGGAGGGAGTAAGAAAAAATAGGAATTGATGGGTCTTCCAATTGGACTGATAAAAGTCAATTTGGCTTCTATTTCTTATTGCCACAGGTCTTACTTAAGGTGGCACAAAGGTATGAGCGTGCCATTACTATAGTTATTTTAGCCAGGGCGCAGCAAAATATCGTTGCCATGGATCTGCCAGGGTGGCAAGAGGAGGTGAGAAACCAAGCAATCACTGTTTCTGTTCAATTATGTCCTTGGTAACCTACATGTAACCGCCCCACTCAAGTATTTACCCCTGCCTACTTGGAGATAGTGAGTAATATTCTTTACCATGATTACCTTGACTGCAGCCATAGCAGTACCTGGACTCTCATCCTTGGATAGATGAAGCTGAGGCAACATGACTAATTAATAGCAGAGCTTACCTGGCTTGCTACAAGCATAGTATATTAACCCACCATTTCAGCCTACGTAAAACCCAGAGCCCATGTCTTACCTTCAAAAGCTAAGGGGAAAAAGAATGGACAAATGTGGATGGTACATACTCAGCACCTCCTCCTGGAAATTCTGGGAAACCTCAAGCAACAGGGCTGTCAGGTTTTACAAGCCCTGTTTTCTGACATGGACTGGTTCAGGAAATTGTGTGTGAAATTGTTTTAGTGTGCACAAAATAATTGGATCTCCGTAGGACTATAAGAGGCCATTAGAAAAGTGTAGTGTAATTGTGAAGAAGTAGACAAGACTGGTACTCCAGTGTGTACTAAAACAAAGTAGCAAACATTTGAAGGAATGCTTTATGGCCCAGTAGGTTAGACACACATTTGATGATGGTAAAACATGTCTTCCTGTATTTCCTACGATCAGAATAAATGCTTTTTGTGTTAGTCTGATGGGGAAAACCACCTCTTCTCTGTTTTTTATCAAGAAGGTCTGGGTCTAGATACCTACTTCCAGTAGATTGATCACAAAGCAGAATCTTGATCCTGCAATGAATCTTCAAAACCCCAGAGAAGGAGCAAGTACAGAATATAACCTTCTCTGTTGCACTTCCCATTTGCGAATTTATTCGGATGTCTCATGTGAGTTATATCCTTTGATGGCCAGTTTGCCACATGCATGTTTCAGGATTTCACATGTAGCCTAGAAGAGAAGTCAGAAATGTTAATTCTCCTATGTAAACAAAACTACTTAACACTGAGACCATATTGATGAACGTTTCAGTGCTTAAGCTTTTGTGTGGCTTCAGCCCCATGCCACATACAAAGGAAATGCTGGAATTATGCAGGGAAAAAAATCATTAGATTGCGAGCCAGCTATAAGATGGCACAAGTATGAATACTTACAGAGGTATGTCTTATATTATCGCATCCTATGAATAAGAGGACTTACTGCCATAAATACCCACAAAATCATTACCATTTTTCCAATTATTTTCTTATATAAACAGTCTCTGCTGCTGTCACAAGGATATTATTGGTGGACAAAGGGAAAAAAAATAAATCTGTGCAGTAATGGATGGAGAGCTGGCATTCATAAGCTTTCACACTCCATTAAGATGAAGGCTACACCAAGAAAATATTTATCCCACAAGATAATACAAATGCCCATAGCCAATGGGATCAAAAATCTGACAGCTTTTACAGTGCCATTTCTAATACCATAGACAATGCTGCTTTGACAGGCACTGTCAAAGCCCTGTCCCACAGTCAGAGTCACAGGACAAGGAACTGGTACTTTGAATGCTCAGACACGAAAAAGCCATTTCATTTCCCTGGAGGTATTACAGAAAGTCATTAAAGAACACTGGTTACTTTAGCACAATGGAGCCCTGAAGGATAATCCAAAAAGCAGACATGGGTTTGGAAAAATATCCTAGATTCTGTAATTTCATCAAGATACCAGTCAGAGGGTTACTTGAAAAGTCAAAATGGAAAATTATGGCTTTTACCTTGTGAAGTGATTTAACACCTTGAGTGATAATGGGAATAGGGCTAGGTGGAGAGAGGAAATTATAAAAGTCAAGGCTAAAATATATATATAAATCTTTAAAAGAAAAGAGTATGTAAAAATGTTGGTTTAAAAATATTACTGTTATAGAACTGCATCCAGCATCTAAATGCCAAAGGAATGTAGTCATGTAGTCTTCTTTAAATATGGAAACAACGTTCAAATAGCAGAAAAAAAGTATTTAAAAGTATTTGGATTTATGGCTGTTGATGTTTATTCTTTTTTTTTTTTTTTTTTTTTTTTTTTTTTTTTTTTTTTTTTTTTTTTTTTTTTTTGTCTTTTAACACATCATTAACTTATACTACATTTCAGAGTCTGCCTTGGTCTGCACAGACATGAAGCCCATGGGAGTATATGAAAAGAGCTCTTTCAGACTGTGGCAAGCAGTTGTCTTATTTCTTCATTTCCTTAAATCCACCAAAAAAACTGCGGCAAATGCCATTATTCGCCCTCTTTTCAACAGTGTAATAGAAAGTCCAGTCACAAGTGAATGTGAGAGAAATGCCTAATGACACCAAATTCAGTGAGCTGCTATACCTTTGAATGAAAACATTAACACAAGTGGGTATCAGAGCATTCTATATATTAAATTAGCACTGCTGAAAGACAATTATGCATTGTTAGGGATGTCTTTTAAGAAAGAAAAAATAGAAAAACTATTTTCTGATCCTTCTTTATTCACCTGTATAGCAAAAGTTTCTTCCATTTGGAGAAGTTTTATCATTTTATCAAACTTTACTATGCAATATTCAAATATAAAAAGTTTGATGGGGTTATCAAGAATCTCAGGATAAAACAACAAACCAACAAAAACCAAACCCAAACCAAAACAAACCCACCTGTATTTAAAAGTACATAAATATATATACACATATAGATGCTTGTGTATCTTAAAGGCTTTCCAGTCATAGAAGTGTAGCTGAAATGGTTATTTTTTTTTAATCTCCATTTACTTGGTACTAGTTATGCTTACTTTCAATACTGTCTTCACAGAGGAAGATTTGGTTTTGTTTGCTTCTTTAAATTGAAAAATCCATTTCTATTTTCCTCTTGGGAAGAATGGCTGGAGAGCATTAATCTTTGAGCAGAGACAAATTATAGGAGAAATAATAAAACCAAACAAAATAGTAAATGGTATAGAGTATACATCAAACACTTCTTTTCACCTTTCTCCTTAGACGTAGAGAAGAGGCAGGTAGTGAAAATAAATTGAATTTAAGTAGTGAAATTATTAGTATAGTTAGAAGAGATGACAACTTTTCCTATGCAGTTCTTTATTGCAGGTTTTCTTGACCCATTCTCTGAAGCAATTGGTTCTAGACACTTTTCCATCAGGTTCCAGAAACCAGTTGCACCAACTGTTGCTTTTCTGTTGTTCTGCTCTAAACAAATGGGAGGCTTGTTTCTGTTTTTCTATTCTAAACTACACAGACACACTTTTTACCTCACTATTTTCTCCCCTGAAGAGACCTACATTCTTTAAGGAAAACTCTGTGGCACAGTTAATGTAAGATGTTAAGATTATTTGAAGTGTGTGGATAAAGTCACACTTAGCTGTTATCTGAGTCTCAATACATTTTGTCAGCTTTTTGGCAGAGCTTGAAAAAATATTAAATTACTATGAGACAGCTTTTGCTTTACATGGCCTGAAGACCGATGGCAAATGAAAAAGGACATAGGATATGCCTGTGCAGGAGTTGTAATTTAATGTGTTGCTAACATCTGCTTTCTTTGCATGACTAGGCACACTCACACTTTTGTTTGTTTTTTATTACCAAAATTTTCAGTCCTTTATCTGAACTATGTGTTACTGTCACATGTAATAAAGAAATCTTGCATAAAACAGCTCTTGCACATAGAAGTTTAATGTTCCTAGCTTCAATTCCTTTCTCTAAAGGGCTATGAACCCACTTGCACCTTCCAGGTGAAGGTTTGAATCGGTATACTACAGGTTGATGTGAAAGCAGATGCTGTCATGCCCTCCTTTTGTGAATGTTCCACTTTAATATTAAATACAATATTTATCATTCCATATTCAGTAGACCAGAAAGACAGAGTGAACAAACAGAAACGTGACCTTGTAAGTTAGCTGTTAGGTTACTTACCTAGAAAAAAATTACTTTTCTTTATTCTCCCTCCTACAATGCATACTTAAATTTTAAATATTTAAACTTTTACTGGCATTTCAAGAACCTAGACTTCTTAGGCAAACACTTTTATAACAAGGCATGCTTGCAGGCCTTCCTCTCAGCTCCATACTGCATGGAACTTTTTCAACAAGAAATATGAAGACTGAAGAGTATCATAAAGACCAGGGGTTAAAGTATTAAGTGGAGGAATTAATTAAAAATGTCCACAAGACCACCAAGAAGAAGGGAAAGATTCAAACTTTAAAAGCTCGTAAGAGTGGAAGTATATGCTAATGGCTAAATCCACAGAGGCAGTTATGATAAGAATAAGAGATTTCTTCTGTCTTGCTTAGCATAAACACAATCTAAAAGCATCTTCTAAGGATGCAGCTCAACAGGTGAGAAAAGTGAGGATTTCAGTACCTCAGTTTCAGCAGGCTTTAAATGAAAATGAGCGCAGTCTCACTGTAGTCAGATAGTTACGTCTCAGGGTCTTTATTAGTAGAAACTCAAAACATTTTGTGACCTTTTGGGGTTAAGGATGCAACAAAGCCGAGCTCATTTGACTATTTAAACTCTACATTTGGGATAGTGAACAATAGGTCTGAGCATTTAATATGAGCAAGGGCATGCTGAGAAAGACAATATGCCATACCTTTGTCACCATGTGTCAAGCTGGGCCAGCACTGCACAAGGCTCCCAGCCCCACTGCCCAATGTTGATGCCAACTGTGTGGCAATGGCACAGTTACACAGCACCCAGCTTAGTTTCAGTCAGCTCAAGCTCCATCACAGTGGGCATCAAAAGGCCTGGAGAGGCTTGGGATCTATTCTGAGTGACAAGAATATAGATATTGACCATGATATCTCATTCTGAAACCACAAGTGGGATAAAAAGCAGATCTGATCACCTCAGACATCACAAAAGTGTAAAAGCAGTTTAAAATCTCAACAGGAAGCTTAATTATGAGTTCAGATCCCAAGTATTATGTGCATAAAATGCGAAAAAGTCAGATACGTATGTTCTCTCCTTGGTCTGTTTGCTTCTCTACAAAGCACCTTGTAGTATGTCTGTCAACTTGTGAATGAGCTCTCCAGCTTCAGCCAAATGCAGGCTGTTTCCTTGATATGAGTCAGTTGATGCGGCGATGAAGAATAACTCAACCATCAGCCTTTCAAAAGCTTCTTCACTAACCTCCTTTGTCTGTAGCCTTAGCTTGTGTACAAAACAAGTGATCAGCATAGTAACAAATTCCTACATTAATGGTAAAGTAGCACCATACATTCAATATACATCTAGACAATAGCAAAAGTGTTAGTTTCTGAATTACAGCCTAACAAACAGGGGCATATGCAGGTTAATTAGTAATAAAGTTGAACTATTAAAGTGGTTCTCAGTTAATTCATAGGTTTTCAAAGTATTTTAGGCTAGATGGATTCTAGCCAAGGCTCCAAGCTTATGAAACAGTGATTCATGGCTAATAAGGGCAAATGCCCTAGAGATATGAATATTTGTTACCTCAACATGCTGACCTTTTCCCAAAGAGGCAGAAATTTAATTATCTCCTTTGAAAAGCACAATTATAGAAAAAGTCAAAACCTGATTTATATTCAGTTTCTGCATTTTTCACAGATAAATAAGCAGGGAGAAAGAGAAACTGAAGGAATATTTCCAATAACCAGAACCAAAATTAGTATATGAATGTGCCTGTATTTTGGGAGGGATGGAAAAATCTCTTTCTCCTGCTATTAATTTAAATTTTGCCAGCTCTTCAATTTTGCCTCACTTTAGCTCATAAGCCATATTATAACACAAAACTTTCTTTACAGTGAAGTCAAAACTCAGAAAGCTGCCTTGTGTCTCTCTCTCAATCTGTGTTTCAGCTCTGGTTGGCATTATTCCCTTCACTGGCAAGGTAACTGGACAGAGGGGTCAGTGACATATCACAAGTGACAGAGTCAAGCATGTAGCTGCCAGTCCCAGATTCAGCAGCAGTGGGTACCACCACGTTGCCACACTGGCTGGTCTTACAGGGGCTGCTGCTTTAATTCTGAGTGCAAATGTCAAATACTAAGTGGTTGTGGTCAGGGATCAAAATAAATAAATAAATGTTGTGGAATTTTATTCAAAGATCTATTTTTCATCTGTTTAGCTAATGTGGAATTACCTGCAATTTTGTTTCTTGTACTGAGACTCCTCCAATGGATAAAACCATGACGCCATGTTGATCAAGTCAGTAATTGTTCATGGTTAAGTTATCTACATTAAAAAATAATAAAAAAGCCTTCTTAATTATAAGTGGAAAACAAGCTGAATGCAGATTAGCTGACATGCTGTCATCAAGTATGCTTCTTTAAGAGTGATCTGAGCTCTGATCTGCTATACTCACACAAAATCTCTTGGGAATGCATCTCCTGTAAGATCATATCTTAATTTGCTTAGGTAGTATTTTTAGCAATTTGATGTCTTCCTCCCCCCCTTTCCCACCAATGAAATAAATCATATTGTGGTCATTAAGTAAACCCATTCATCCAGTTCCATTTGCTATAATTCTGCCTGCTACCGTGTAGCCTAGGGCTATTGATCAAGCATAGCATTCCCATCCAAGAGTGTGTATGTGAGCATGTGTTTAATTAGAAACTTAATTTATTGCAGTGACAGCATGGAAACTTTTAAACATAGGAATTCATAGCCCTATTTCCAGCTCTTAAAAACTTAGATGCCCTCAGCTCATTTCGGCTATATAGAAAATTTTTCCATGATTAAAATTAATTATGACAATTTTATATGAAAAATTTTCATTCAGTTATTTTTCAGGCATTTCCTCTAAGAGCTTATAAGCCTCCTGAAAGCAGAAACAAAAGCTATTCCAACCAGTCTATGTCTCTGCACTTACTCAGGGTAAGCTTAGCTTGTTCCATACTTCCCCTCGGGTCTCAGGGGCCTGGATTCCCCAAGGGAAAATCTTACCAGTAAAGATCAAGGTGAAGAAGGCATTGAGCATGTGAGTATTTTCCATGTCTCCCATCAGCAGGTTTCCTGCTCCTTTTGAGCAGCGAGTCCACATTTTCCCCAGTTTATCTTTTGCTGTTGAAATATCTGTAGACATTCTTTTTGTCACGTTTTATATCCCTTGCCAGGTCCAACTCCCAGCAGGCTTTGGCTTTTCTAATCCTATCTCTGCGCAGTTGGACAGTGTCTCTATATTTGTCCCAGGTCATAGAATCATAGAATAGTTAGGGTTGGAAAGAACCTTAAGATCATTGAGTTCCAGCCCCCCTGCCATGGGCAGGGACACTTCCCAATAAACCATGCCACTCAAGGCTCTGTCCATCCTGGCCTTGAACACCGCTAGGGATGGAGCATTCACAGCTTCCTTGGGCAACCCATTCCAGTGCCACACCACCCTTACGCTAAAGAGCTTCTTCCTTATATCCAATCTAAACTTCCCCTGTTTAAGTTAGAACCCTTTACCCCTTGTCCTGTCACTACAGTCCCTAATGAAGAGTCCATCCCCAGCATCCTTGTAGGCCCCCTTCAGATACTGGAAGGCTGCTATGAG
>WYDI02019187.1:0-12905 GCA_009867235.2 Psittacus erithacus | reverse complement strand
AATACAAACCAGGCTGGGATTCTGTGATTCTGTGTTTAGGGCTTTCCAAACCCTCTAGAAGAAAAAAGGACATTAATGAATCCTATGAACCAACAAGGAATAGGACACATGTATGGAATCTCATCTTGGCTTCAGTGAAAGGAGGCTGTCACCTTTGGATGCCTCTTGCTACATGGCAAACAATTCTGCCTTGATTTACCATGATTTGTTAAGGAGGGAGAGAACTTCCATGTTAATTATGTCATCAGTGGGAACAGTCAAGGCCCCTAGGGAAAAAAATCCTCAAAAATAATTTTATGAATCAAAGAAATCTGTTTTAATATAAATTTTAATTTGACTTTGAATGCAGCCAGTTCCTTCAGACAGAGGAATCAATCTTCACTGCCAGTCTAGTAAATCTCTCTGATTCATATTCAGGCTGGTTTTGCAAGAATCATCAAACTCCTGCAATTCTTCATCACTTTGTAGAAATGAGACATCAAATTAGTACCTAATAAAAGTCGTTTGTAGCAAAGGATGGACTAAATTCCCCAAAGTGTAGCTGATGGTGTGTCAGAATAAAGAAATGCTGTAATCAGATAAAACCAGGAAAGGAGTTATTTAGGTGTATCCCAAAGATATTGGGGTTTATTTTACGCTTTAGTAAATATTTCTGTGTCAAGTAAATATATTTCTATGTGTGTATATATATACCCTGATCACTTAGCAACTTCCAGCTACTTTAATTTCTTCAAACTGGAATGACATAGTCTCCTTTTCCATCTCTGTCTAAGGCTCAGGTAAATAGTATTAAGTCCTGCTAACTTTTCTGCCACACATAAAGCTGTGAGTTCAGGGACTGGTGGATGAGAATGGTGTTAAAACACATCAATATTTTACAAGGAATTCCCAGCTTGACCACAACAGAGTAAAACCTGTGTCTGCGAGGAGCATGCATGTCAGTGCAACATGGTAATGGGCAAACGGAAGGTCATGACACAGTTCTTTTGTGAACCAACTCACGCTGGCAGGGCTGGAAACCCCTCGTGGTGCTCAGGAGTGACCACCCATGCTGCTGCCTTGTGCTCTGCCTTCAACTTTGATGCCATCCAGTTCAGGTATCGCCTCCGCTGTCGACTTCTTTGCAACTTGAGGTGAGCAGTAGATCAACTGGGCACTATGGGAGCCTTGCCAGATTAATTTGGCCTGCTGCCTGTTGTTCAATCTGGAGTCATTGAGCCCCGGGTTTCCCTGGGACTGTGCTGCCAAATACTCCATATGGGATGCCCAGAAATATGGCCTAACGTTCGGGAGATTTAGTTCTCCTGCGTCTCAATAGGCCTATACATTTTTAACAGCAATCCTTGTTTTTCCCTTCCAAATGAACCTTGAAAAGGTCTTGTGAACCTTATTAAAGAATGGGGTTTTAAATTATGTGACATAGCTGTGGTTGACATAGGCTACAGAGACATGCATTTATCTCCAGAAGTTACAATTGTCCTAGAGCTGATGCAGGGCAAGTCATTCCCAATGTGTGATGGTGTCATTGAGCTTTGGCCACCGGAGCAGGGCGTGCTTTAACCCTCCACCCCAACCTGGCATCCTCAGAATAGCATACGGAATATGGTATCTAGTGCTGAATTCCTTCACAGTGGAAAAGTAGCTCCAGTGGTTGAAAATGGGTCAGGCAACAGCACGAACAATATGGGCAAGAAATAATAAACCAAGAGTTAATGTGGCTGGAATAGAGCATTTTACTACTGCAGAAACCTCATCCTTCTCCATGGATGTCTTTGATAGAGCAGAACTGTGGAGATCAAACAGCATGAACATTGTGTGTGGTACTAAGGAACCTGGAAGGCAAAAGAATTTACCATTAGAAAATAGATTTGTCTGTGGAATTACATATTTTAGTCTTATTAATGGCTCAGTGCTATGTCTTGTGCCACTCTGCACAGACTAATGCTTTCCATTAGGCACGAAGGAGCAGCAGGAGGAGGTTACATGCTATTTGCTCAATGTTCTAGATTATTTAAGATGGAGTTTTTTAATGACCTGAAACCTAAAATAAAATTGGGCAATTGTGGGACTTATTTAACAAAAAATCAGAATTTAAGCAACATTATTTTCTTTGGAACAAATATTTTATGGAGTGAAAATAACTGTCTTATCCTTCTTTTGTGGCTGAAACAGTAACTTTTAAAAGCTCTGAAATTGAGCACAATATGGTATAAAATCCCAAATACACTTTCCCTAAAGATTTTCTATTCTTAAAAGTTTCTGATGGTGCCACTGGTTTTCTTTCAAAGGTAAAACGTCAGAGAAAATACATAGAATGGGACTTTCTCCCCTCCACTCATCCCAAATCACCTGAGAGATGTAGCAACCAGGAAGCAGAGCTGAGGTGCTCATATTTCTTATCACTGCTTTTACCACGACACCCGTTAGAAGAGTCTGTAACTGTTAAGACAAGCAAACTGTGGTCAACTTGTGCCACAATTCATACACTTCTTTTAGAATTTTCTTAAAATACCTGTAATTTAGTCCAAAAGTCTGTTTCTAAACTATCAGGTAATGCAGTCAATTAAGTGTTGAATGGTGAAGAAGATCAACATTTGCAGACACATCCTCCACTTGCTGCTCTTCAAAAGGAATCAAAACCCAACAGTATTATTGACCAGAGAAGATTTAGGAGATTCTGGGAACAATCTTAAAGCTGGAGCTGTTTTCAGCTGGCCTGTTGCTGTGGTGTCACACACCGACTTCAGACCATACCCTCCAGTGGCTGTTCATTCAATGCACTTTATGTCAATGAGGCTTTGTCTGTAGCAAGCACCAAGTTGTACATCTTGCTTTTCCTTTGTCTTCTTAAAGAGTATTCACATGCTTTTGTTTCCTTAGAATTATTGAGAAATAGAGGACCTCAATGGAGATATGAATATTTTATTTTGGATTAACTTCTGTTTTGCTTTTTGGGATATCAGGTAACATTGTCAATGGTTAATGTGCCAACATCTTACATTAAATTTACAAGGACAGTTAACATTCTTCAGGGTGCTTTATGACTGGTTTTTAACAGCACAGAGATAAGACACTATTTTGGATTACATTTTTCTGTTCTCTTTCCGCTTCAAAAGGAATCAGTATTATTAGACAAAGCTAAATAAAATATGCACTCTTCTTATCCTGTTCCATTTCCTCACAGCACGGTTCCCCATCACCAGTGGTAATCCTGGTTCCAGTGACAGGTTGGGCACAGAGCTTGAGGAGTGAAAATCTCATTTCAGGCTGGCATTATATCAGATATTTTTATTCAACAGATATCTTGGCAAGTAAGAAGGGAAACAGTAATACATCAGTCCTGAACACCCTAATATGACTGGTAAGAACAGCAGCCAAACTGCCCCATGGTACCTTTTGTTTCTTTTTAAGAGGACAGTGTAAGCGGCTGTTCCATTATAGTGTGAGCATTCTGGCATCAAGCATGTTGGAAAAATTCCTGTCTTGATGCCGCTAGGAAGCAAAAGATTCCATGGCAGGAGGAGCGTGCCCTGCCTGCCTTCCCTTATCACCATATTCCAGTATTTAAAAGGTGGCTACTAAGAAGGTGGAGACTCCTTTTTGACAAGCAGTCCCATGGAACAGATGAGGGGTGATGGGCACAAGTTACTCCTGAGGAGATCCCCACTGGACACAAGAGGAGAATTTTTCCCAGTGAGAACAATCAGCCACTGGAATCATCTCCCCAGGGAAGTGCTGGATTCCTCAGCGTCAGACACCGTTAAGCTCCGGCTGGACAGGGTGCTGGGACATCCAGCCTGAGTCATGCTTTGCCTAGGAAGGTTGGAGCAGATGATCCCTGAGGCCCTTTCAACCTCAGATTCTATGATTCCCATTCTGTACACCCAGCCCACTCGAGAGCTGAATGTGGGTGAAACTCCTTGAGTCCGTGTCCAGCTGAGCCTGTTTTCTAGCTTTATGTGCTAATACATAAAGTCTTAACAAACTTCTGTGTGTCTTTATTCTGTAAATGACATTGGATTGTCATCTTTTGTCATTCTTCATCAGAAACAAAAGATGTGTGATTCTGGTAGCAAAAAGTGTCAACTAATAATTTCTGAGTGATGAACACAAATCTGAGGTGTTGAAGCAGTAGATTCTAGAAAACTAAAGAAATTATTCAAGATGTGTATTTTCTGTATGACATCAAAACCTTTTGTGCCTATTTTCATCCATGTGGGTTAATGGTAATCACATCATGAACATGGACCTTTTATGAGTATCAGTTTTCTCTCTGTTTAGAAAGCACTCTAAATGCTTTATTTTACTCAAATACAATAAAGAGATGCTTTATTTTACTCAAAACCACACCTCACAGATGCAAACCACAGCATTATTTCCCTTCTTCAGAAAAGGTAAAGCAATTTAAGGCCTTGCTTTCTGCAGGCGACACCCAGAGCAGATTATGGCCATGTACAGCCAGCTCTGAGACAACACAAGAGCGACGTAGAGCTGCTGGCGCAAGTCCAGAGAACTGGATGCACTTTAAGGCCCCTTCCAACACAAACCAGTCCATGATTCCATGATTCCATGACGATGAAACCCAAGACCCGAGATGGGAAAGCGTAACGGCCATGACCGACAAACCCCACACTCCCCCATAGCGCCTGCGCGGAAACTCTACCCATGCGCGGGAAGCGCCGCGGCGCGGCGCAGGCGCGGTCGCGCACCACGTGAGGCGCGGCGTCCCCTCCTTCCTGCGGCGCGGCCATGGCGGCAGGGGCGGTGTGTGAGGCGGGCTCTGCGGAGCAGCTTCAGCAGCTGCTGCAGCAGAAGGACCGGTGAGGCCGCGGTCGTCGGGCTGCGGGGGACGGGAGGGACGGGGTGAGGCTTACATGGTCTTGTTGTTCGTGAGCGCCCGCTCTCCGCGCCGCTTCTGGCCTGGATATGGGGCGGCGTGGGGGTGTGGTGAGTGGTGTCTGGCGTGGCCGCCAGCCGGTTGTACCATGGGTTTTCTGGTGAGGGGCTGCGGCGTCGGGGGCTTGACCCGGTCTGCCCCGGAACACGGCTCCGCGGTTGCTTCCCGCCTGCGGGCCGAGGTTTGCGAGGGGCTGGTGTGTGCTGAGGGGAGCGGGCCCTGTGCTGCCGCAGAGCTCTGCGCCGGGGGAGGGAACAACCCGAAACGGAGCCCTGGTTGAAGAGCGGCTTCGGGAGTGGTGTTGGGAAGGGTGTTCTTCAAAGAGCTGTTTGCTAAGGGACAGGTTGGGAAGGTTCAAACTAGAGATAGAGGAGGGTGCTGCTGAAGCTGTAACTTGCACCAGTGCCTGATGCAGGGGATGTGGGGGCTGAATGGGCAGAGAGGCAGGAAAACCACGAAAACGGGACTTTCTGTAACCTAAGAGGTTGTTTTTCCTCTTAAACCCTGAGGTGTCAACAAGCCATAGTTACTATACAACGTTTCCAGTAAAGCCAGTGGCGTTTGCATCAATAGACCCATAGAATCCCAGAGTGGTTTGCATTGGAAGGGCCCTTAAAGCTCATTCAGTTCCACCCCCTGCCATAGGCAGGGACACTTTCCACTAGAGCAGCTTGCTCCGAGCCCTATCCAGCCTGGCCTTGAACACTGCCAGGGATGAGACACCATGGGCCAGTGTTTATTAGGTTGCATATTGAGAAAAAAAACATGAAGCAAAGCTGTTCATCTCTTATCTCTCATGGCTCAGGGGTGGTTTCTCATTGCTCTGGTTTTATGCTCGAATAATGAGTAGCAGGGCTCTTTATCCACTGGTTTCTCACTGATTCTCTGTGGCCTCAGAGCAGCAGCTCCTGGCCTGGTGTTGGAAGTCCTGGGCACTGATCTTTAGGGGGAAATTCTTTGCACAAGTTTTACTTTCCTGGGAAAGTGTCACAATAACTACTGTTGTAATTAAAGATTAATGGGTGCTCGGGGGCTTTGCTGCAGAAAGACAGGTTTGGTTATGAGCTGTGCTTGTTTCTCTTGTGAAATCAAAGGGGTAGTAACTGTGTTATTGCGGTTTTTAATCCTTTAGCTGAATGTGTATTTAACTAGGCCTTGGAAGACACAATAAAGTGCTGTGTTAGAGACATTTAAATGCCATTCACCTGCTGCATTAGCAAGAGGACTTTAAGTGTATAAGGAGAGGAAACTGATTGATTAAATGATTTAAAAAGGATGATGGAACTATCAGCATCTCAGTCTTGAAGAAAGCAGAAGGAAACATTCGTAAGTGCTGATTATGGGAAGAAGAAACTAGATCCTTCAAGACTTGCACATCTCTTCAAGTTTTCCTTTCCTGGAATTAATCTTCTACTGAATTGTTGTGTAAGGACATTCCAGAGGAAACCCCCTCTCTCACATGGATAAACATGTATCAAAATGAAAATGGCTTCAGCAGCCTGTTATTTTCAACAAACCCCTCAGTAATTCTCATTCCCTTTGCCTACAGGATGTGAGTCAGTCCTCTCTTTTATGGATTTGATTATTTTATACATGTTTCTGCTCCTAAGACAAGTTGATAGAATTGGTAACTCTTCCTTTGCTTCCTCTGAAAACATTTGGCTTTGGCTTTTGGTACTGTTAAGAAACCAAGGAAGAAAATGAACCTGCACTCACAGAACCTGCACTTGCACATTCCCCAGGTCATAGTGGGGGTTTTGTTTCTTTTTAATGATCTTGGGTTTGGATGGTAGTAGAACTTTAAAAATATAAACTGGCCGACTTAGGGTACCTCTTATGTTAAATTATCAAGTGAATCTGAAACATAAAGGTTTAAAAAGTAGTTCTAAACATTCACTTTATTGAAGGTGGGTAAGGAGTAAGGAAGGGAACTTATTCCTTACCCAGGAGGGAAGGAGTTAAAGGAAGTATTTCTCTCTTGAAAGTTAAAGCTTAAGACAAAGAGTGTGCTGAATTTTTAAGGATAGGCCTGAGGCTTTTTTACTACTAAAATTGTTCTTTTCAGTAGACTTCCTGATTTTTGCAGACTAATGGAATTCCCACAAATCACCTGTCGTTACCAGCATTTTATATTAACACTTAATTCCATCAGATTTCTTGCTTCAGAAAATGAATGTTTCTTACATCAGGCTATTAGTAAAATTTGTGTCACAGAAAAAGTGTTAATTTTAAGGTTTAATTGTTTTCAAAATGCATTTAAATTTTACAATTGCAAAAGGAGAATTAAGCCAATGGCTTCAAAATCATGGGATCATTTATCACACTGTAACTGTTGTTTTACTTGGACTGTGTTTTGGAGAAATCAGCTTATAAACCAAGAGACTTGTGCTGTCTGTCAGGGAGAGATTACACATTTACAAGGGTGGGTCATCAATGGAGTAATTATTTAGTAGGTATTTTCTGGATATCCTTATTGGAGAATGTCTTACTATTTTGGCAAATGAAGATATGGTTAGAGTCTGCCTCAGGCAAATATATGTATGTATTTTCAGGTTAGATCTTAGGCAGAGGTTCTTCCCTGTGAGGGTGCTGAGGCGCTGGCACAGGGTGCTCGGAGAAGCTGTGGCTGCGCCATCCCTGGCAGTGTTCAAGGCCAGGTTGGCCACAGGGGCTTGGAGGAAGCTGCTCTAGTGAAAGGTGTCCCTGCCTATGGCAGGGGTTTGGGACTGGATGAGCTTTAAGATCTCTTCCAACACAAACCAGGCTGGGATTCTGTGATTCTGTATTAATACACTATAGAAAGAAGACTTTGGACTTTTAATTTCTGCAGAGAAAGTGTGATGTGTCCTTTTTTTTTTTTCTACTTTGGCCCATAGGTTTTCCTCCAAAATGTGAAATGTGGATTGATACAGGAAGAGAAGCTTTGGGAGCTGTCATAACCTTTTTGTTATTATCTTCTTTTATAGGTATTAGTTGGGTTTTTAGAAGTATCTTGGTTGAATGTAGGAAATGATTTGTTTAGAGTCACTTCAGAGAATCACTGGGTTTGGGTCTCTTATTTTCCACTATTTTTTAGCCAGTGGAAGCATCTTCTTGCTCCACTTGCAGTTTAACAGGTGCAAAAATCAGTTTTTTAAACTTAGAGTCATTGTGCCATTAAAGGACAGCTCAAAAACTTCATTTCCTTTGATTCCGAAAGCTGTGACAGATCAAAGTAGAGCAGCCTGCTTTTTGAAGACTGTGGAAACATCATCAAACTTGATTAAAACAAACAAAAAGTACTTGTTACTAATGGATCAAGGATGGAACAACTTCCCTGAGCTCTTCACAGCATCAGTGAACAGTGCATAGGTTAGGAACAATAATGGAGGTCTCAAATGAAGCTTGTAATGAACAAGCTCTAGAAAACCAGTCCTGGGGCGAACATCTTGATGATTCTCTGCATCAGAACCTGCTCTGTTTCCTGAGCTACTGACCTGCTGCTGCTTTTTTGAATTTGACACTGTTCTGGCTGTTTGGGCTGGGTGTTCTCATACACACAAATGCCTTCCCCATCTTACAACCTACCTAATTGTTTTCACCTCATTACACTGTGGTGAAGTGGGGGTTGAACTGTGGTGTGAAGTGCTTAAACAGCTTTGCAGTGAAGGTTTTGCTCTGAGCAGTGTGATGTGGTCTCAGGCTTTACAAGGAGTCCATCCCAAATCCTATTTGAAAGTAAAGAGTAAATCACTGGTATTAGTCTTTACTGGGGTTTAAATGCCAGTGTCAGTTGTCAGCAGTGAGGTCAGTGCAAAGAAGCCTCGCAGCTCTTTTGTTGTGGTTAAAGAGAGGTGATTTGCCTTTGGGATCACTGCTGGTCCTGATTCCTGTAAAGGAGTTTTGGAAGAGTTTACAGATGACAACCATGGAAAAGATAGAATCATAGAATCACAGAGTGGCTTGGGTTGGAAGGGACCATAAAGGCCAGGATGGACACAGGGGCTTGGAGCAAACTGCTCTAGTGGAAGGTGTCCCTGCCTCTGGCAGGGGCTGGAACTGGACGATCTTTAAGGTCCCTCCCAACCCAAACCAGTCTGGGATTCTATGATTATTTCCCGGATATGCAGTGAAGAGGCAGTGGCATGGCTGAGGGAAAGAGCATTGGTGCAGCCTCAGACATGGAACTGCTGATCTCTGGAGCTGAAGGCAGATGGCTTTGCTTGGGCTGAGGTGCCCCAGAGCCATTCCAAGTGCTTGACTTCAATGTCTTCGTCCAGTAGTGTGTGACTTGATCTTTTGTGTTTCTGCTTGTTCTTCCTTCTGTTTGACATTCACATGGAATGAGCTTTTGCTATTGAAATGCAGGATGATATTTTTCTTTGTATTACGTTACCTTAACAGTGCTGGTTGGGTTTTGGAATGCTTCCTGAAAAAGTAATAGAAAATATTCCTGGTTTCACTTGTTGGATTTTCTTTTCTCAGGAGCATGGTCTGAGCAGTGGGGTTTGTGTTTGTAGGTTTTTTCACAAGGGGTATCAAGCCGTTGTATTTCATGAGTCTTTTTTTAAAATATAAATGCTGTTATTCTCTTGTCTTTCTGAGCAGATCCCTTGTAGTTGTCCACTTCTGGGCACCATGGGCTCCTCAGTGTGCTCAGATGAACGATGTTATGGCAGCGCTGGCGAAGGAGCACATGCAGGTTGCGTTTGTGAAGGTAAATGAGGCAGCTGAGCTGGTTCAAAACATAGGAGAGCCATTAGTACAAAGTGGGAGCAAACTATTACAAAATAAGGGCAAAGCTGATTTTTGAAGTTCCTGTGTGGATTCACATTTCAAGATGAGAGTTGAACATATGGATGAGATGGCACCAAAACTCTGTGGGATGAAAGTAGTAGGTTCAACTTTCCAAACTCAATATTGCAGCTTAAATAATACCTTCATTTTATTATGCTGTATAAAGGGAAAAAACCCCACACTGATTTGTCCACCAAGATACAATGAAGGAATTTTTTCACTAGCTACTCTACCTAACAGGCTTTTAAATTTCTCTGTGCTGCAATGGCTCAGTCCTTCAGTTCTATAAACAGGAATATTTTTAAAGCATGGATTTTGTCCCTGCATTTGAGATAAATTTGGCAACGCTGTTGTTTCCAGATGTGCTGGGGATTTGATTTATTCCCATGTGGGACGAGTTGGCCCTGGCTGGATGCTGAGTGCCCACCAAAGCTGCTCTGTCACCCCCTTCTTCAGCTGGGCAGGTGGGAGAAAATGTATTGAAAGGGTTGAGGTAAGGACAGGGAGAGATCACGTGTAATTAGTTTAATTTATTGGCAGTCAGATCTGAGTAGGAGAATGAGAAATAAAACCAAACCTTAAAAACATCTTCCCCCAACTCTCCCTTCTTCCTAGGCTGAAATTCACTCCTAAACATCTCTGGTTTTACACAAGTAGTATATGAAGGTGAAGTATCTGCAGCTGCTTGTTTCATAGAATCCCAGCCTGGTTTGTGTTGGAAGAGATCTTAAAGCTCATCCAGTCCCAAACCCCTGCCACAGGCAGGGACACCTTTCACTAGAGCAGCTTGCTCGAAGCTCGAAGTGTCCAGCCTGGCCTTGAACACTGCCAGGGATGGGGCAGCCACAGCTTCTCTGGGCACCCTGTGCCAGTGCCTCAGTACTCTCACAGAGAAGAATTGACACAGATAAAAATACAAGCTTAATACATGTAACGAACTATGAAATGTTTGCGAAGCATAGGCCAAATTTAAGGCATTCTCCTGTATTTTGAAGCAAGTCATAATCTATGGAAAGGTGTCCCTGCCTGTGGCAGGGGGTTGGAACTGAATGAGGTTTAAGGTCCTTTCCTACCCAGACCAGTCTGGGGTTTGATAATTCAAATAAGCTCTTAGCCCGTCCCAGAAAATCACAAATTTGAGTTAATTAAAAGATACATTTTCTTGGCAGATTACCCTGTGACATGATTTCCAGTTTGCATTTGAATGCTGACTAGAATTAGAACCAATAATCTCAACAAACTGGCCCCTCAGTAGCCTTGCAGGAGTTAAACATACAGTTCAGCAGACATCAATAGCTTCTTGAAGAAACACTCCTTCTTCCTTCCTCATTTGCAGAAGGCTGCAAATGTCACTCATGATGTACTGCCCCTCGAAATTAGTCAATAGAGCAACCAGCAAGAATTGCTGTGGGCACAAAATAAGCACTGTAATCATGACATAACTGGGGTCAATGATTTATGGATTTCAATATAGTAGTAGCTGCATATGATTGAAAATTTACTAGGTCAGTAGTGCACCAAAAATTTTATTTGCAGCCTCTGGGCATCTTTTGAAATGTGCAACAAAATAAAACCCTCTGAACCTGTTTTGCCACTGTGGAGGCTCAGTGGATGACACGCCAGCCCACAGTGTCTCTTTTCAATGTAAATGTGGCACCAACTTGTGCATCAAAGCCTCTTTAAATGTATAAAACACAGAGAACAGCATCTACATCTGCAGTGAAACTTGAAAGAAGATTATGAAAATAATCTTTTTCTCTGTGTTTGTGTTTTGTAGCTGGAAGCTGAAGCTGTGCCTGAAGTATCTGAAAAATACGGAATTAGTTCTGTTCCAACGTTCCTGTTCTTTAAGGTAAGAGAAAATGGATTTAAGATTCCGTGTGGACTCTTAATACGACTAACACGAGCACAACCTTAATGTTCTCAGTGAAGAAACACTTCTGTATCTGATTGAAGTTTATTCAGTGGAACCTAAAAAAGTAGATAGCAATGGTTCTTACACTTTATATGTAATATTGCAGAGCTTCCTTAATTGCTTTGGGATTCTTACGTAGGCCTTTAGTTGTAGCTTATATTGGGTCAGAGAATTTTCAGTGCTGGTTCCTTGTCTAGCTGCAGTTTTACAATGTGGCAAAACCCTGAGTAATCTTAGGTAGAAATAACAAGGGCTGTTAGGTCACTTTTGCCTGTGATGATAAAATTCAGAGTATTTTCTTCAATACTCTTCAAGTAGCAAATTTGGTGGGATCAGAATCACAGAATGAACCATGTTGGCAAAGATTTTTAAGCTCATCAAGTCCAGTCGTTCCCCAGCACTGCCAAGGCCACCACTACCCCATGGCACTGAGGCGTCTTCTCCATGGTGTGTGAACACGTGCAGGGACGGTGACTGCAGCCCTGCCCTGGGCAGCCTGTTCCAATGCCTAGCACCCTTTGGGGAAGGAATTGTTCCTGAGCTCCATCTAAAACCTGCCCTGGTGCAGCTTGAGGCCATTTCCTCTTGGCCCATCCCTTGTTCCTTGGGAGCAGAGCCCAGCCCCTCCTGGCTCCATCCTCCTGTCAGGCAGTTGTAGGGAGCCATCAGGTCTCCCCTGAGCTTTCTCTTCTCCAGACTAAACCTCCCCAGGTCCCTCAGCCGTTCCTCATCGGGCTTGTGCTCCAGACCCTGGTGTTAACGGTAACCAGCCAACAGAATGGTCTGAGTCTTGGATGTAAAGACTGGTTAAAAGCTCAATGCACGAGCCCGCACTGCATCTCAGACTGTATTTATCTGGTGGTTTGGCTACTTTTTATTACAGTACAGAGTCTGAATTTAATCTTCTAACAGGAGCTTGTGTTTTGCTCCCCTCAGAACTCTCAGAAAGTGGACAGGTTGGATGGTGCACATGCCCCAGAGCTGACCAAGAGAGTGCAGCGCCACGCGTCCAGCAGCTCCCTCTCTGCTGGTTCCAACGACAGTGTGAAAGAAGATCTGAACATGCGTCTCAAGAAACTCATCAACGCTGCCCCGTGCATGCTCTTCATGAAGGGGTCTCCAAAAGAACCTCGTTGTGGTAAGGGTTGAGTCAAGTTCATGTTCAGCATGACAACTCTTGCTTTGGGCTGGTTGTCACCCTTAGTTTTGTGATGTGTCCTCGGTTCAGCAGTAGCAGTCGTTTTTCTCCTTCTTAGTAGCTGGTGCAGTTCTGTGTTTTTGATGTTTGGTTTGGGAACAGCAGTGATAACACCAATG
>WYDI02019183.1:1300-25159 GCA_009867235.2 Psittacus erithacus | reverse complement strand
TGGGTGTTATCATCACTGTTCCCAGACCAAAAAATCAAAAACACAGCACTGCACCAGCTACTAAGAAGGAGAAAAATCACTGCTACTGCTGAACCCAGGACACAGACATCACCAAAAGAGCTTTAAATGGAAGTGGGATCAAAATTACTAGCTTCGTTTGTTTGAAGCAGATAGAGAGCAGTGCCAGGAGTATAGCATACAGTTGTCAGAAACAGGAAAATGGCTCAAGGAATGTTAATTAAACAGCAGCGAAACAAAGAAAGGTTTGTTGTTGCTAGGAAGTATTTTTCACCTATGGGAATTCAGGAAATATTTCAGGCTCTGTAAATAATGTCACAATAGTTGTCTAGTTAACTGTCATAGATGTTGTGGTAAATCTACACTAATGATGTTTCTGGACTCAAAAGAGGATTTTACTTTTAGGGGTCTACGCTTTTGTCTATAGTATATAAAGTATCTTGCCAGCACTTCGCTCAAGAGACTATACCATTGGCATTTTGCTGTGCTTTCTTTCTACATCACTTTCCATTCCATCATGTAAGAGTGGTTTGCAGCAGCGTTCACTCCAAAATTCCCAAGCACCACTAATAGTGTTGGTTTTATTACTGGATTTATTTTTCTGCTGGTGTAGACCGTGATTGCTGTATTCCCACAAGAACCCACCCTTATAAAATCCTAAATGATGATTTTGTCTGATATGCTTTCAACCATTTAAAGAGCCTTCTTTCCAACATTCTTCTCTTTCAACATTTCTATAATATTGTTTTCTCATTCTTTTACTCAGTAAAAAAGAAAAACATATATATTTTTTGCATCCTTTTTTATTTTCTTTCCCTGAGGACTTCAGAGGTTTTGATGCATTAAACAAAATTTAGAGGATCCACTTAAAACGAAAAATTAAGTTGATTCCATTTCTCACATTGCAACATTGGAGATTAAGGAAGTTAAAAATCCACTTATTAAATCTACATACAAAAACATGCACACAACAACTTATCCATGGACTTAACAAAGATATTTGGCTCAAAGAATTTAAACATAGATGGAGAGAAGCTCATCGTCAAAGTTCATCACAAACAAGCAGGTCTCTTCCTACTAACTTTAGAGTTAGAAAATGTCCCAAAGCATGCACAACTGGTTCAAGAGGTATGAGTGGCTCAGTCCGCTCTACATTTAAAAGTTTATATTCTAGATCATTTATACAAGAACTGGCAGAAATGAGGTCCAGAATCTTGTCTTGAGATGTACTAAAAGTCAGCTCTCCTGCACACCTTAGCAGAACACAGCAGCAAACAGCTTGTTAGGTAGCATGAGCAAAGGCGTCATCCAGAACATTTTCATCAAATAGACATGGAATTTAAGGTGTTTCTCAATTATATTGCAACTTAGAATGGACACAAGAAAGAGGGCTGGAGGATGACTAAAACCTGTTCCAATTTTAGTGTGTTTAAGATATCTAAAGTGATCTTTTAAATAAGTAGAAAATATTTCAAGAGAAGTCAAAAGCGCTTAACCTAATTCTTAGAGACACAACTAGTGGAGGTATAGATCTAAGCTTAATTGTAAATTAATCAGCATATTAATATAGATCTAAATTTAATGGCACTTAAATCATGTAAATTTGATAGAAATTTTGTCATCTGAAAATCAACAGATTTGTAGATACTAAGGGAATGAACCCCATTTAATTACCGTTTATACAGGGACCAGGATCAGTTCTTCTACACTCTTTCTTTTAATGTAGCTTTGCTAGATTTTTATGTCTTATTCATGCCACATAAAGTAAAATGGATATTCTGTAACTGGTGAATTCGTTATAGATCCTAGCACTCATTAGGCAATGCACATTTATCCCAAGTTCTCTTTGAGGAGCTGCACTCACAAATAGATAGCACAGTATGGCAAATAACCATAAAGGCCATGAAGATACTGATTCAGTGTAGAGATTTCCTGAAAAAAATAATGGAAAGGGTAGCCTCAATTAAATAAAATGAGCTTAATAGTTTTGCTTCTACATAAATAGACAGTGCTCTGGAGATATTGCAGATTCTTTGCTGCAATTAATAGTTTTATAACATTATAAACCAAATATTTCTGTCGTATTAACAGATTGTTCTTAAGCCTGTTAGAATATATGTAGATCTCCAGGCATAGACCAAGACATAGAGAATATGCACAAAAGATGAATGTATTGAAGATGCTAGAAAGATGATATCAAGGATTAACTGATTAATCCTATTTTATTTGTATTACTTCTACAACTTCAGATAAAGGAAAACATTACAGAAAGCAATACCAGACATTTTTCTTTCTTTATGTGTAATTATTTTAGAACTGCTTAAGATTACTTAAACAATACACTAACAATATAAAGACAACAAAAGCAGGCATGTCTCTTAATCAGTGTTATTAGGGGAATTACAACTTCCTCAAGCAAAGCAATTATAGAGTTAGACATAATCATGATGCTGCCTTATTTGTCTTTCAAAATTGTTAGCAGTCATTTCTGTGCAATCCACCTATGTATCTGTAGGAAAATGGAATCTGGGGTCACATTTGTAACACAGAGTTTGAGGGAGACACAATCTCTCCTCTACATGCACTTTCCACTTTGCCTCTTGCATTTAGCTATTTGCCAAATCAGAAACTATTATACCAAAGAACCAATTTACTTTGCCTATGTGAAGTACCATAGCGCAAAACACAATCTAAAAATAAGCCTGGAGTATTAAACTAAGTGGACATGCAAAAAAATTACTGAGGTGTTCCATCTTTTAGAAAATTACTTTCAATGGCTAGAAATTATACACCAGAGAAAAGGAAAATGTGAGGTGGATACTCAATAGTTGCTTTACTTTGTTCATTCACATCAGTTTAGCAGGCCTGACAACACTTTTTCATGTGATCAAATCTAGATTTTTATTGAAACTGAAAATCAATTTGCTTTGTGATGGACATCAGTTTCAGTAGAGCCGATATAAAAGCTTCACACCTTTCATTGATGCCTGAATTAGACCAAATTAAAGGACTTGATATGCTTGATTGACTGGTTATATGCCGCTTGCCAATATTACTATAACAAGCCATACTGAAAATCATGAATTAGTAACACTGAAAGAGCATAGGGGAAATTGCTGGAATATATTTTGGATAATGGTATTTTGTAATGGTATAGCAATAGGTGTGGCAAATTATGAGAATCACATCAGTTACACTTAATCTATGATTAGAGCTTTGACCCAAATTTCCATTAATATCAAGATGAATGTAAAAGTAAAAATCAAAGTAAAAATAATCCGTTTTCCACATCAGAGAGATTATACAAATAAATTGCAGCTTCAAATAATTCATCTCCTGGCCAAAACTGAAACGTTGACACAGCATCAGCTAGGCCCTTAAACTGTACATTGCAGTGGGCAAGATGGTAACAGCTTTTTTTATTCATGTTGATTAATAATTTCACTTACAAGGAAGTTTTCAGTCATTTACAGTTTCAGAACTTCAAGTGTTTGAGATTAAATTCTCTCTGTTGAGTTTTTTTATTTTAGTTGTTATTTCTACTGTATCAGCAAGATTTTTCTAACTATGAGGCCTAGGATAAATTTGATTTTCACTGAGTGCTGTCTTGGGGATTGTCTAGTATTTTTACAATTAGCTATTCATTCTTAATGCCATTTTCTTCTTGTTAAATCATCAGGATGATAAATGAGAGGGTGAGAAAAGAGCTAATTTAAGCTAAAAAAAGTAGTCGATAGAAAAAAGCTAGTATGAACTAGTCATGAATAAACTTCGGCTGGATTTTTGCCCATCTAAAGAATGAAATCTGGGAACTGTCTTCCACCTAGACAGCAGAACAAGAAATAGCCCATTTCAGCTGTCTACCCTGTAACACAGAAAATTCAGTTCTGTAGCTCAAAATGTCTTTTTCTTTTTTTCAAATATTTCTTTAAGGTTGACTGTTCTTTTCCTAGTAATGCTGTTTAGCAAAGAACCCAATAAAATCCACAGATTCTCTGTTGATAATATCCCTATCCTCCATCCCCTGTTCATTAAGAGCCGATCAGTATTCACAAAGGCAGAGTTCCTTCTTCATCAGCTACTGGCTCAACTGTAAGCTAATGAAAATGCCCCTCAAAAATATCAGTTTGGGTTTTTTTCCTACTTTCTGCTTTCGTTCCTCAGGACACATTGTGGAGAGGTCCAGCATATAATCAGAGACCCCTTCCATGTGATCTGCTTGCCAGATAACCTGGATCTCTTGATCAGGTGCCAGCTTTTCTTTTTTTTTCTATTTGAACCAGTCCTCTGGTTCTGGCTGCATAAGCACTCCTCTGTGAATACTAAGCTGTCAGAGAGGCAGAAGGACAACAGAAAGGGTTAGGAGTCTGCGCCTCAAGGCTGGGAAAACTGACTTTGATTAAGATAAACAACACCCACTATTTTATAGAGAATTCAGAATTTGTTGGTAGGCAGATCTGAATTGTCACAAAATGCAGTCAGCAGCACATTTTAGGATTTGACATTAAAGTTGGGAAGCAGGCTGTGAAGCAGAAAATAAAGCAACTAAGCTTTGGCCACCAAAGCATGTTTGCTTACTTAAGGAAGTACCATATTTCACATATTGGATTTCCTGTCCTGCAATTTTCATGGCTCAAGCAGCCCAATCAATACTTAAATGTGTAGAAAATCAGTTAATTCTATGGTTTTTTCCCCACGTAATTTATCCTCAGCAATCCTGATTTCTTTCTGTTGAATTTTTCTCGTTGCTTAGCATTCTGGGATCACCATATTTAATTGTTTTCTCATACATGTAGATCCTAAGGTCAACCTACACTAAGCATTAGTGTCAGATCAATTTTATTGAAATAAAAATAAGTAGAACTACCTGAACAGCATTATAACCACAGTTTAGGGTAAGCTGTATTTGTTGATCCATACCTGTATCCCTATGGATGTCCTTTTCAAGCAACAAGCCCATATAATGCACAATTATATTGCAATGTTCTGTCTCTGGCTAAGGTGAAGTTCACTTTCTGCATAGCAGCCCAGGCACATACTGAGAACCTGCTTCCCATGGAATGGCTGGACATCTGCTTATGGATGAGAAGTAGCAAATATTAAACTGACTTTATCTCAACCCATCCATCTTTTTCATCTTATTTTCTGCTTCTGTCCTGTTGTGGAGGGGGAGAGACAGAGCAACAGGCTGGGAGTCTGTCAGCCAGACAAGGTAAACCCACCACGCATGATTGACCCTGCTTTTACAGCAAATCACAGGCAGACTTACAGAAGCCATCTCTTTCCAGGCTCAACAAATCCAGGTCCATTAGCCTCTCCTCACAACACAACCAGACTTGTTCCAGTTTATTGATGTCTTTCTTGTACTCACCTAAAACCTGGATTACGATGCTTCAGGGGAGACTGCCCTTTCACAGCAAGTCTGACTAAACTCAGGTACCTGCAGCTTTTCTTTTTATGACTCAGACACAAACCGTACGTAGACACGTAACAGCCTTCTTAAAATGGAAGTATTAAGCTATTGTAACAAAGGGACAGTCTTTCCTGGAAGAGCAGCTGGCATGGTCATCTATCTTAAAATCTTTTGATCTCCTGATGATAATGAAGCTGACTGTAACTTCTGGTCCCACAACGTCCCATTTCTCAGCTGGTTGTTCCAAGATAATTACTCTCCAAGGAGCAGGTGTGAATTTCTAGACCTGCAGGAGAGTTCTTTTGATCTCCTGCATGCCAGGAACCTTTTCTGTCCTGCTTCCGAGCAGTTTCTCAGCTCAGTGTTTTCACAGACAACGGTACCCAAGTAACTCTTGTTTCCTGTGCTCTGACTTAGCTTGAGCAATATTTTTTTTGTGCCTTTAAAAAAAGAAAGAGCCTTGTGATCTCCTAAATGAAGACACTCATTGAGAAAAATTATCAATAATCAGTTCAATATACTGAGCAAATCGCTTATTATAGTTGCACTTTAAATATATAACTTGAGTCTTCCGAGCACAAGAATGGAACAAATGCTTTAAAGAACTTCTCAGATCTCCTTCTGGGTTATAAACTGGAATGCAATATTAGTATTTACTTTCATGTGAATTCCCACAATATCATGCTCCTGGCGCAGAAGGCACTTAGTTAGCAGTTTGGTATTAGGTCTTTCACACACATGGGAAACGTTTTGTAAGCAGCTGAGCACAAATGTAAATGGGATATCTTGGAATGAATAAAGTGAACCTTCTTTAGGCACTTTCAGCACTTTTACCCTTAAAGCACCTCAGTATATACTTATTTGCACCATGCTCAGAAAGTAAAGAAATATTAGTCCAGGCTTAGAAATAAAGGACAATGACTAAAAAAACTTGAGTGCTTCACCTAAGTTACGCACAAAACAGATTAATCTTATTATTGTAGTAATCTAAAGTTATTGTATTTAGAGTGGTAATCCAATTGAAGCAAAAACTTTCTATAATGTAATTTAATCCTGATCAGAACAACTTCAGGTGTTTAAGCATTATCTGTGAAGGCAGCATAGCCATTGTCAAGACAGTGATTCACTGTTCTTTACATTGTTCTTCAAAGCCAGTAGCAACCTATATATACCTTTTATACATGTTCACATCATGTATTTTTCCAAAACTTTAGGCTCATAGAGTGTGACAAATATATGTTTTGCTTTAATAGAACAGAAATAATTTATTTTTTTTAAACTTGACACAGTGAAAGATTAATTTCTCATCAAAAGTACCAAAAAGCCATCAGTGGGAGGGAAGAGTTGCTAACACTAGCCCATTAAACATAGGAGATAATTCCTAATGACACAGTTTTATTTATATATCTCTGGATTTAATTAAGTGTGGATATCTCCACACGCTGAAAAGGTGCACTAAATAATCATAAGTATTTCAACCTATAGGCATGACATGGAATAAAACCTAAAATGTAAAGATCCTCTCTCTGTGCCAGGCTGCCATTTCCCCATCTCCCTGCCAAGTCCAAGGATGCTGGAAGGTAGCTGGGAGCCCTTTTAAGGCTAGAAGGTAACGAAAGGAAATCACAATATGTCCCTGCTCTGCCTTTTAATGTGAAGGCTCAGAATCTTCCAATAGCCTGACTTGAAGACTCAGAAATTATTACAGAACAACTCCAAAGAAGTCTCACAATTTTTGACTCTTATTCCCATAGGGGATTCCAACCTCTCAGATGTCTTCTGGAAATACAGTACAGCAGTAAGGAAACAGATTCAGAGGTTCCTGGAGTATGTGGAAGACAACTTTCTGACACAGCTGGTGAGTGAGAGCCAGCTAGGGAAGGCTGGACCTGTTTGTGAACAGAGAAGGACTTGTGGGTGATGCGGTAGCTGGAGGCTGCCTTGGACACAGCAATCATGAAACAAGAGTTTTTGAAAGCTGCCCAGTGGAAAAGGACCTGCTGGTGCTTATTGACAACTGCTGAACATGATCCAGCACTGTGCCCAGGTGGCCAACAAGCCCAATAGCATCCTGGCCTCTGTCAAAAATAGTGTGGCCAGCAGGGCCAGGGCAGTGATCATCCCCCTGTACTCTGGCACTGGTGATGCTGCACCTTGAGTACTGTGTCCAGTTCTGGGCCCCTCATTGCAAGAAAGGCATTGAGGTGATAGGATGTGTCCAGAGAAGGGCAACAAAGCTGGTCAGGAGCACAGGTCTTATGAGGAACCCCTGAGAGAACTGGGGTTCTTTAGTCTAGAGGAAAGGAGGCTCAGGGAAGCCTTATCACTCACTACAGCGGCCTGAAAGGAGGCTGTAGTGAGGCGGGTGTCAGTCCCTTCTCCCAAGTAACAAGGGATAAGACAAGAGGAAATGGGCTTAAATTGTGGCAGAGGATGTTTAGATTGGATAACAGGAAAAATGTCTTCCCCAAAAGGGCTCTCAAGCACTGGAACAGGCTGCCCAAGGAAGTGGTTGAGTCACCACTCCTGGAGGTACCTTACAAGGTGTGCAGATGTTGCACTTAGTGGCAGGGTTTAGCGGTGGAATTGGCAGTGTTAGTTCAATGGTTGGACTCCATGGTCTTCACGGTCTTTTCCAACCTAAATGATTCTATTACTCTGTATCAGCAATCAAAATGATCTAATGAAAAAATCAACTTGATCAAACATGAGGTTTCTTCTGATGTTGCTTGAAAGGCAGAAATAACTGCTTTTATTTACAAGCTAGTGGGGGTTTTTCTGAAGACTTTTGGGCTATGCTGGCCTATCTCTTGCAACATTAAAGATGCCAATAACTAGATTCTAAATGCTAAATATTAAACTCTAAATAGAAAATAACTAATAATAAATATGTTTAAAAATAATAAAAAAACCCAGCTTCATTGAGAATTATTTAAAGAAAAAGTATCATTCATAGGGTGTAATTATTCAAAAGTCATAGTGGTGATGGAACTGTGTTCAGCAAAAACAATGCCCTAATAGGCAGGCTTGGAGATTCCAGGCCTCACAGGAAGTAAATACTATCTTCTCAAAAAAAGAGGTGTTAAATGTACAAAAATGCCCCCCTGAATTGAATGGAAGTTATCACCTTTATCGAGTCAAATAAAATGGATAAATTTATGAAGCCAAAGGCATGAGACATTGTGATAGAGCGTTCTGAACACCAACATTGCTCTTCCTTCCTGAAGATGGCTATCACACAGAAATATTTTGAGCTGAATATAAAAATTCATAAATTAAGTCTTTTTATTTCAGGAAGGCAACGCAGTGCAGACACTGTGGTCTGACCAGCAATGACTGTGCATTTAAACGGATCTTTGATAAGTTAAATATGCCCAATTTGTCTCTGAAGAGATGAGATTAAAACAGTTCGAAATGACAGAGAAGTTATCTGTATTTCAGGAAGTTTAGCCTGAGGGAGGACAGGAAGGAATAGAAACAATGACATAACCTTACCTGATCTTTTTGTAAACTTCTGTAAAAATCAGAATGTATGTGGATGCCATGAAAACACATGCAACTGAACTCTGCAGACTTAGAAAACACGCTCATGAAATATTCTGAGATGTCAGTTGACTGTAGATCTGAGGAAGAAGTCTTTTCCATGTAACAAATTTTAGTTGTGTTTCTCTGGTCACCAAAGATGCTGATAAAGTTTTCTGTTGACTGTACAATGAAGATAAAATCAAAGGCACTGTGTTAAATGTTGCACTAAAAGAATATTCTCATTGACATGGATTTACTGGCATTTGGATCTACTATGAATGTATAGCTCTCTATATGCCTGTAATATTAAGCAAATTTCAGAGGTGATTGCATCTTGTAAAGTATTGATTTTATGCTATATAAATACTCACCTAAGGATAGGTTGCTTGCAAAATCACAGGGAATAACAGAGAAATTACATCATGAAGTTTAGAGTCATAATAATAATAACATTAGCTGGCTTTGTTTGCCAAAGCAGCCACTAGTGAGAACAATGTCAATGTCAAAACCGTATGTAGGATAAGACTACCCTAACTGCATGTAGGATAAGACTAGGACTAATTTATCATCTAAATTGTGCATTCATCCACTGGAGATAAATGAGGAGTAAATAGATCTGAGCCTAATATTAAGTCAGGATGATTATGAGTGATCAACATGACATGGCTGTTAAAAAGTAAATGTAGAAATGTAGTCTTAGAATACATTAGGTATACAAAGGATGAATAAAACCTCATCTGCGAGATCATCTGATGTTCTTTTCGCCCACATTCAAGGAAAGGGAAATCTTACGCAAACGAGCATGGACAAGAGTCTTCAGTGGAAGATAAAAAAAAAGTACATGCTTTGCATAAGGAAGGAGATGTGATATTATTGACTGTGATAAACAGAGAAGGAGCAGAGCTATTGAAAACCAATGCTAATGCAAGACCAATAGGATTGCCCTGGTTTTGGCTGGGATGCAGTTAATTTTCTTCCTATTAGCTGGCACAATGTTTTGGATTTATTTTGAGAACAATGCTGATAACACACCAGTGTTTCAGTTGTCGCTAAGTAATGCTTACCCTGATCAAGGACTTTTCAGTGTCTTATGCTCTGCCAGTGAGAAGGGACACAAGAAGCCGGGAGGAAGCAGAGACAGGACACCTGACCCAAACTAGGCAAAGCAGTATTCCATACCACAGCGCATCATGCTCAGTCTTGTAATGGATGGAAACCTAGCCAAGAGTTGTTTCCCTCTCATGACTTAGAAATATAACAAAGCATGTTTTTGTTAAAGTGTATTAGGTAAAGTATATATATGTTCATTGTGACATTGTCAGAAAGAGGAAGGAAAACATAGGTATGCAGCTGTTCTATAACTTCCATACTTGGCCAGCTGTAGCTCCGGGCCAATGCTCTCAGGATAGACAACAGTGAGATCACTTGAAACTGCACCGCCCCACAAGTAAACAATTACAGATCTGCCATAAAACAGGTTATTTTTCTAAGGGTATAAAAGCAGGACTCTCTTGTGGCTGAATCCAAAGCCTCACCTATGGGTACAAATTTTTCCAGTTACCTGAATTCTTATGGGGAAAAGGTTAATATTTATATACAGCATGAACCAGTCTTGTTTCGACTTATGACACTGCCAATCATCTTCCCACCATGCACAACTGTTACAAGCCTGGCTCTGCCTCATTAATAACTTCCCCATTGACACTGGGGCTGCTATTAGGTCCCCCAAAGATATCTCTTCTCCAAGCTAAATAAACTCATTTTCCTCAGCATCTCCTCACAGGGCAAGGTTATCAACACTTGTGTTGCATGGAGGAAGTTGGGGAGGGGGGAAAACCTAAACGCTGTATTCTAGATGAGGTCTAATGAGTGCTAGGTAAGGAGGCATAAACATACCCTCAACCTACAGTGTTGAACGCTGTGCTGAAGTTGAGAAAACCGACACCCACTACTTTCTCTCTACCCTTACATCCAATCATTTATTACAGTAAGCAATCACATTGTTCTGATATAATTTATTCTTGGGGAAATCCATGCTAACTGCTTCCATCACTTTCTTTTATCTTCTGGTGTCCTTGAGAAGTGTGTTTCAAAATGACTCATTCCACGATTTTTAAGGGTACTAAAGTGAGACTGAGCACTTTTCTGATTCCACAGATCATCCTTTGACATTTTTTGAGCGTGAGACATGTGCCAATGTTTCTCAGACTGCTGCATTTGGAAAAAAGTTTATAATTTGGACATATGCAGCAACCGTATTTTAAATCACTAGCCATCAGATCTTAACTGTGTTTACATCTTGAGTCACTATTACATCCTACTTTTTGTTACATGGCCTGATATGGGTCCATAAGGTGGAAAAAGCTACAAAGGAAACTTCTAAAACAGTATCATCATATTTATAAGCTAGAGCAATTTAAATCTTTTAGGTAGAGTTGTTTTGATTTGGGTTTGTTTGGGTTTTTTTTATATTTATATGATTTCTTCTCCTTCCATGTTCCAGACAGATATTTCTAGTTACCTAGAACTAAATCCAGAGATACTTTAAAGTCAAAGTTGAGGTCAATAGGGTTTTTTTTCCTAATGTTTTTCATGGATTTTGAGTTGTTTCAAATCAGATATGAATGTCACTGAAAATAAAGTACACATTTTGACCTAAGGAATAAATGGCAGAGTGGTTGTTAATGATAAGAAACGTGTTCAAGAGTTTCATTCTTTTATCACTCTCTTCCTATCCATGCTTATGTCTAAGAAATGATGATGTGCACACACTGTTAAAGAAATACGAAGGACAGCAACCTGTGTTAAAATGATATTGCACTGTACTGCATTCAAGTTTTCTCAGTAAGAAAACATTATTACAGTTGGATATTGTGCCTGTTCACAGTTATAATTTCAATTGCATCTTCTGTATTGCATTCATCAGACAATTTTGTTTTCAACAAGTATCTTCTCTCTACTTACTCACTGATAAAGGCAACCCCCAAAAAAATGATGTATCTCAAAGTCACATTTCAAGAGCATCACATCGCAGGTTCTTTTCAAAGGAGCATCTATGAGAGGCAATGATTTTTGATAGGCGTGCATTTGCTCAACTGTCAGAAAGAGAAATCACATCAATACCAACCTGTCTTAATAGTCTGACATGCACTGACATTTTTGATAGAACACCAGTGAGGGATGCTGCATTTTTCCTAGATTTGTCCTATTCAGGCTGGCAACAATGAATTAGCAAAGTTGTGTAGATAAATCAATGCTGATCAGGTGAGTGAGCAATGTGGATGAGAAAAGCATCAGCGGAGGAAAATCCTACCAGGCTGTGTTTTCCTATCTGACCTCTAATAGGGCTGGAGAAGTTGCTCATTTTACAAGGCTGTGCAAAAAGACTCGCTCTGATGAATGGTGGCTCAGTAGCAATCCAGTGTTTCTCTGTCAGCAGCGCATGACGCAGTGAGCTTTATGCTGTGGTATTCTGCCAGAACCTTATTCTTGTATCCCTTCTTACCTCTCTTGAACAAAAATATTTGAGAATCTTCTCAAAAAGTCCTATGTCCTAACAACTGTTGAGCAGAATAACCTCACAACAGCAATGAGAAGTGGCTTTTTCATTAAAACAACTGCCATTCTTTGCTACTTGTTCAAGTTTATTATTCCGTTATTGATATTGGCCAAAATACAGGCCCATTTTACAAAATGTGTTACAAAGTGTTTTGCTGCTACAATAAAGTGCATCTGTCACCCCAGTTATGCAAAACAAGTAGCTGACCACAAAACTGCATAAAAAAACTGAATTTAGATTTTTCATCCTTTTATATAAGAAATGCCAACGCAAAATATACACCTGTTTTATAGTAGAGGTACTACATTGCCACTACTACAGAAAATTAGACCCTTATGTCTGTAGCAGAATGCATTTACTATATGAAAACCATTTTTATTATTTTGGCTACTACCTCAATTGCCATTAGCAATGTCACACGGAATGAGCTGTTAGAACTTCTTCCAAAACAACCTTCTTGCCCTATCATTTTTTTCCCCCTTCTTCATATTAGATAACAGTATGTTCCTTAGATATCCTCACTGATATCAGTAGAAATTCTTGGGGTTTAAAGAGTTATTGAGAATGATGGGATTTAAATTTCTCCATAAATCCCTCAATCAAGTTCTTGTCTGCACCATAGATGCTTACATTTTGGTGAGGACCCAGTGAAGCCACATGGTAAGTTGAAGTTTGAGTTCATTCTCAGCACAACAGGTAAGCCAGGGAAAAATTCAGACTTCTTTGGTACTTCCTGAATTTCAGAGATACTGAATAAGGAGGCTGTTGAATCTCCATCACTAAAGATGTATAAGAATAAGTTAGACAAATCTTTTTAGAAAGAGGGCAAGATATCTTATCCAGTTCTGGGACAGGCTGATGGATAAGATAAGCTCTTGAGGTCACTTCGAGTGCCAGATTTTATTATTCCATGACCTATGACAGAAGACCATAACTCAATGTCATTCACATTACTAAAATACAAATCACTAGATTTCATCCTGAATGACTAGCCTGAAGAGAAATGTGACATTTTGTTTTACAATTGCAGGGGTTTTGCTGTATACTTTCTGAAGAGGAAGAAAACTTTCTCATTTTCACTAGAAAATAAGTTATGAAACTCAGTAATTCTTTAGATATTTTGGACGTATTTTCAGGGCCTTTTCTAATGGAACTTATAGAATCTTCCTGTCACAATTTCAGATTATGATAATTTTCTCTTTCAATGTCCATATCAGCTGGAGTCATACCAATAAACATGCCATCTTAATCTCTTTTCTGTAGGCAATAGGAAATATTGAGGAAAAAAAGAATATTAAATAGTTAGCAACACGAACCTCTGAGAATCTTAAACATGGGAAAAGCCACTCAAAATAGCACTTACTTTAGCCATTATCTGTAGATGTATATTTCATAAATTTGAAATAAACACCTACAATCTCTGTAAGGTATGTGAGAAGGTACAGGCATGTTTTCATAGCATCTACTTCCATAATGAGTGGAAAAAAATCAAGTTCTGGAATGGATGCACCTGAAATGCTGCTTAGCAGAGCTATTTCCAGTTCTGAGATTCTCTGACCAGAAACACTTGTTAGATTAAGACTATGTACTGTCAGCTGGATGATTCATACCTTTGTAAAAGATGGTTTGCCTGTCTGTATGAGATGTACCCAAAATACTTGAATAGTGCTAGATTATATGCCAGGAATTTAGACACATAGTATGCAATTACATTTTGTGCAAGTCCTCCTACATCTGAAACCATTACAAATCACATCTTTTTCTCCCTGTGTTATAGCCCTAAATATGACCCCAGCAGTAAGTCTGCATATTTACCACGTACGCTTCACTTCTCGTGAGGGAATGCACAGCCAACATTATAATTTCTTAAGGGTGAGAGAGAACATTCTTGGGTTCTGGTTTCTACTTCTAAAGACGTTTTATTCATCTGACTTTGAAAGATTCCTTGACACTATCTTTCAGCAGTGCTGAAATACATCCCCAAGTATTTCCCCTTTCCAGTAAATATACAGATTTTAAGTGAGCACTGATTTGGAGATAACTTCCCGCTCACTTGTCCTCCATGAAACTTGCACTTTTTGCTGTACTGTGTTACAGCTTGTCCTGGGTTCCGCTGTAACAGTTATTTTTCTCCTTCTTAGTAGCTGATGCAGTTCTGTATTTTCAGCTTTAGTCTGAGAGCAGTGCTGATAACACACCAGTGTTTTAGTTGCTGCTACATAATGCTTACCCAATCAAGGATTTTTCCATCTCTCATGTTCTGCCAGTGAGGAGGGGGACAAGAAGCCAGGGGTCGTCAGAGACAGGACACCTAACCCAAAGTAGTCAAAGGGGTATTCCATACCACACCACGTCATGCCCAGTAGATAAACTAGGGGGAGTCATCCAGAAGGCCCAGATCGCTGCTCTGGTCAGGCTGGGTATCGGTTGGCTGGTGGTGAGCAACTGTATTGTTCATCACTTGTGTTTACTGTTTTTTTTTTTCCCTTTCCTCTTTTAGTTTCAGATTCTCTCCCCTTGTTATTTCCATCATTATTATTATTATTGCTGGTGGTAGTAGTAGGCTTGCATTATACCTTAGTTACTGGACTGTTCTTATCTCAACCCATGGGAGTTACATTCTTTTGATTCTCCTCCCTACCCCTCCAGGAGTGGGGAGGAAGAAAGTAGGGGGAATAAGAAAACAGGTGTGTGGTTCTGAACCATGTGGCTTAAATCATGACACAGCTACAACAGGAAGGCAGGAGAAAATGTCTTTCTTGGCATAGTCTTGAACTTGGCAGAAAAAGATGTTTTTAAGGAGGTAGAATGCAGACATTTAATTTCTTGTATAGATATGAAATAAATTAAATAATAAAAGATTGTCCTTCTCCATCCTCACTGTCATTTCTCCCTACTATCAGTGGGCAGCACTACCTTCCTTAACAGTGGTTTTAAATGAATACAACCACATTGCATGTTTACTGCTGAATTCAATTTGGTAAGTGTTTGTAAGGTTTTTTCTGAGCATACTTGTTCCCGGGGACTAAGAAATTCCTGCTTTTCTGAATGGTGAGCAAGCCTGAATGTTAAGCAGATGGCAGAGCACTGGTGAACCATGGTGTTTTAGTCACTGCAGAACTTGGAGCCCTTGGCTACTTCACCATCGAAAATATTTGAATCTTTCTTACATCCTTTATCTGGGTAGACATAAGGGGTTTTTGATATAATTTTTGGAGTCACATTCCTAAATTCCATCAAAGTTGTTCTCTTGTTGGTCAAGTCCTTTTTTCAGGTCTGGCCATTTTCAAAGTAAATATGAAATAAAAAAATGCAAATTAAAGATGCAAATACTGGGAATGGGAAACTCAAACTAAAAATGGAATAAGGCTATTAAAATGCACTGTAAAGGTCAGTGAATAGGTCAATTTCTGTATTTTCAAATTTAATTTGGACATAACAGTTGTTAAGTTACAGATTCTGGCAGTCACGTGTCCACCATTATTACAGGCTCATGTATATCCCTGAGTATTTCTGGCTTCTTGGATTTCTGAAACCTAGAGTATTAAAAGAGAAATATTCAAAAAGTGGGACATTTTGTAGACGTTATTTACAAATCCTAAACTTCGTTTTCTTGTTTCTTTTTGGTTATGCCCACATGATCCACATAATAAGATGCAATATGGCTGATCCTGAATATTGAAGAAAAATAATGCATACTTCAGAATGTATTACTTTAGGAATCATTTCTTGGAAGATGTTATTTGCTGGATAAAAAGGAAAATAATTTAAACCACAGTGGAACAGGCATCCAGGTTTATTTTACTAGGCATATATTCTCAGCTTTGGAAAAAAGCTATGTTGCAGCTAATAAGCATTTTTCCAGTTTATGGATTCTAAACATTAACAGCAGTACATAGTGCCTTCTTTAAACTAACTTTGGCACAAGAAAGGGAGAAAACTGGAGAGAAGGCAACTTACAAGCAAGCCTCCAAGTGACTATGTAGCATGAGTAATATATGAGATATGATCAAGCAACAGCAGAGGCCATAGACCTTTAGGGTATGGTAGTGATCACTAAATCTGATCACTGACGTAACAATGAACAGGTCATGTAAGTCTATCAGTCATCAACTCCTACTATGTGTCTCAATACCAGTTTCAGCTCACCACATGTGTCTGCAATACTTGGATTTAACAGTAGTGGTATCTATAGTCATGTGATCTGGTAGACAACATTAAACAAAGACATCCTTTTCATCTAGGTTTAAATGTGTGGAGGAAATACATTATGATTCAAACCAAAGACATTAAATTTGATGTATGTTCTTGAAGAAAATGTTTTGATTAATATACAGCTATGGAAACATGGTATTACTAAAATAGACTGCTGAGTGAAAAGACAGGTACTAGTTTTCCAAGTGTTTTGCAGAAAATTAGTGCTCTCCTATACAGAACTCCCTGGACTACCTCATCCCTTCATCATCATGAAGTCTTTTGGGATGAAAGGCAAGGAGTATGAGTTTAGCCTGCCTCACCTCAACAAAACCCTGCTCTAAGTCCTGTAGCTTAGACACTTAAACCAGAAAAAGTTGAAGCCATACAGGTTCAAATATCTTTAAATGCTTCACTATTTTGCGTGAAGAGAAAACTGAATGTAAGGTATTCAAGAGAGATAATAAATCTGACTTATAACTTTATTGTTTCCTTATCCGGGAAGCAATTCCAAATGAAAAAGAAGATAGAAAGAAAAAGATAGGTTTTAAATGTCCTTATATTCCTTTGAGCTATAGCTCCCTGTTCCTAAAATATATTTCTACCCTACTATATTCCTGCATGTTGAATAAAAGTATATTGTTCTAAAAAATAAGCAAAGAATAATTATGCCTTTTTTAGAACTCAGTTAAGGGACAAAAGAATACTATGTATTTTATTTTGCTGTTCAAATGCCAATCAAATAGGAAATTCCAAACATTCACCCCAAAAACTGAATATACAGTTCTATACAAAATTGTCATGTCAATGCTTTTGATAAGAAAGTTTGTTCCAAAATGTGAGTAACAAAACAAAAAAAAAATCATAGGCAATTTGTGAACACGACTAGACCACTTTGACAAATACATTATTCATAGTAAACCATCAATTTAGAAATTTAGTCTTTGTCTTGAAGAACCATATTAGCAGTCAGTCCATTCTGTAGCTGTATTGGATATCACAGCAAGACTTTGGTGTTTATTTTGCTGTATAACTTCTTATTTTGATTGTTTTAATACCAAGAAGTACAGAAAATGGCATTGCCTGATAATGCAGTTGAATATTCACAAAAAATTTCAAAGAGATAAAAAAAGAATCTTCCTTTTTCATCTCACTTCATTTTTCTCTCACTTACTGCACTTCAGGAGTCATTATTCTCCTTTGAGAATGATTCTTCAATTGACACATTGAAGAAAACACAAACCCACATTACGATCTGAGTAGGGTCAGAACTGCCTTTTATTGAAATATTTTTTCTGAAACACTTGATAGTAGTGTGATACTTATCAAACTATAATTATCAACAGGGAAGAACATCTTACGTAGCACTTTCTAAATGTAGTTTGCTTAGGTAGGAGCATTAATGACAGTATCAGCAGCAAAAGCTCCTGACACTGTGCTAGGCTGGGTACGTGCGCAGGAGTAGCTTGCATATTACTAGTGTGATGCTTATCACAGCTTGAGAGCTCTGGCCCAGACCCATCTTTATATTTGGACAATGCTGGCGTAAGAGTCACCTTAGTCATGTCATGTGACAGAGATAAAGGCTGTGTTTCTGACACCTGGTTCCTCACTGGGTATACAGTGTTCACCCATTGCAAGTGAAAAATAAAATATGCTAGCTTTAAATATCTCTGCTAAACTGAATAACTGAATCATTCTGGACCAGGTGTGCACCCCAGTGGTTATGGATATGGCAAAGGGGAGGCTTATATCAGTAAGTGAAATATTTGTGCCATAAATATGCAAATCTATCTTACTATAGGGAAAAAATTAATAGAAGTAATAATGATCATCTTCTTAGTTGTTCATATTGCTTAAAAAAAGTCTTGAGCGGGATTGTTATTGCATTTTAATTACTATTTACAAGCTTTATTGATTCTATGGTGACATACATAGAAGTCAAAATAGATATACTGTAACTGCTAACATTTAAAACAGAAAATAATGGTTGTTTGTTAGCTGCAAACTAGGTTATATTACAGCATATTAGGAGACTTCTTTGTTAATTATTTTAGTCTTAGCCATGTTCAGTGGTAATACATTGCTTTCTAAATTTGCAAGCTTATTGTAGACTAGTCCAAAGTTATATAACTCTCCAAACATAATTGTTCTGTGTACAGTGTTAGCTAACAAGTAATTGCAACTACTAGCTGCTCTCAGCTAGTAATATGCTTAGGAAATTCATACATTTGGACTTGTCAGTTTAGGTTAAATTATTTGAGAAAATGCCTGACTTAAGAGAGTGCCAAGACAGTGCTTCCAATACAAAGAACTGTATAGGATATGCTGCTGTTAAAATTGAATAATTTTAAATGTAAATATTTTAAAATTCACAATTCCCATGTTAATTTCTCTCAGAATCCCAATTTGGGAAAACATTATATCAATAACATTTTGATAAAGTACTGAAAGGTCAACTCTGGGAGCATACGCCAGGTGGCAGAGGAGTTACATGGTTTGAATGTATTTTTAACTAAATTATTACTTTGAAGTCAATAATTGTATAGTGATCTTGGATATCAAAGGAAGACCTTTCTAGCATCTAATTATGCTTAATATCCACTTACTTTCAAAATAATGGAAGTCTTTTAATTTAAGCACATCTGCCTTCAAAGAACTTCTTTAGTACATTGGATAATGTTTGGGGAGGTTTCTTGATTTTTAAAACTCTTAGCATACTATTTTTTAAAATCTAGGAAACAACTAACTAAGTACCAAAAGAATAATCTTCAAGATGCAAAAAAAGAGCAGGAGATTGGTAACTTGAACCCCTAATGTTCTGTACACACTAAAAAATCAGTAGAGCAGGAACCCGTCATTGAGTTGTTAAAATTATTAGTGACATTTTAGCAAACAATCCAGTGCTGATTTTAGATCAGGACACATAGCTCAGAAGAAGCAGAAGCTGTCATGACTGTAACTGTTTTGAGAGGACTTTCAGCTTTGGGGTTTGATCAGATCACCCATCAGTGCAGCAGAACAGGTAGTACCAGAGAATAATCCACACTAATACTCAGAGGCCAACAGGCACCAGATCTCCCCAGAAGCTCCACAGCTATGTGCAACTGTCTGTATATCACTCAGTGCCTTTACTCCTCAAAGCCAGGGTTTGTATGTGCCCTTTGCCATTCTTCCATTAGCTAATTTCACCAGGATCTTAAGCAAGTCATATTTATTTGAATTTTGTACCAAGGTAAATGGGACTGGACCAATAGTCTAAGTAACGAATGCTAAGAAGTAACATTAATATTTCTGCCACAAAATATGCAAGCATATTACAGCATTATACCATAACTTGTCACTTCAGGCAACCTGAAATAGGTGGAAAGCCAGTGAGAACATTAAATTTAAGAATGTGCATTCACTTTTTGGATTTTTCTTTCATTCTTCTAGTACATGCAGTTGCATAGTGTCTTTCAAAAATATGTAAGTTAATTTTAGGAGGTACATTTCCTGCACCATAAAAACTCTCCTTTCTGGTGTTTCTTATTGTTCCAAAATGCCTTCTTTACTTTATCAGTTCTCCCTCTTTGAGCTCAGAAATATTACTTGTTGTCCTATAACTCCATAGTTTTTCCAGCTATACCCACAGAGAGTTTTGGGGTTTTTGAATGTCCTTGTTTCACATAATTCTCCTTCACATTACACTTCAGAAGAATGAAAAATCTCCTCTGCCATTTAGGGCAGTATCTTTAATAACTTCATCCCAACAAAACCTGTCATTTTAGAATAGATATTACAACAGTATCAAAGTATTTTTCCTGCTGAATTTGCTTTCTCAATCTTCAGAGACTTCATCTTTACTCAGAAAAAGAACTAAGTCAGCTGAACTATGAAAACGGCTCAGCTTTCATGAGCAGGTTGATGCAAACCTGGTGGGCAGACTTTACCTAAGATGTTCTGGTAGTTACAAAAGAAAAGAAAGAAAAAAAAAAAAAAAGGAAGGAAAAGAAAAGCCTTTTTGTCTGAGATATTTTCTGTTGTTTCTTTATTTGTTTGGTTTTTCTCGGCGTAAATTACACAATACACATTTAATTCACACTGTGTATACTTCTTTGTAGAAGTGTATATGCCCAGGTATACCTCATTTGGCACAGCATTGTATTAGTTCTATACCCATTTAACGGCTTCTTAGTTCCACTGGGTTGAGCTTTCAAGTCTTCTTTCTTTGATACCCCTTCTAGTTGCTGGTTCTTGTTAAAAATTACTTTAAAAGACTGCTAGAGCCATCATACCTCAGAAAGGCTCTAACAAACCAAAGGATACATACTCACACACTGGGGGAGTTCATGTACTCAATTTCCTAGGTATCCTCAAATTAATTGGGTCCTTCGCTTTACTTCCTCCTTTAAAACATGACCAATGATCATGTCATATCCATCTGGACAAAGTTTTGAGCCCTTTTCTAAGGGTGGTCATGACTTAATTCTTCTAGTAGTCACCAATCTCTTCTAGTGCCTTAGCTATAACTGAACCGCACTGTCACCTACTCCTTTCTCTTTCAGAAATGATCTCCAAAGGAATGTGTGTAAAGCAGAATCGCACCACTGTGCTTTTGCCTGGTTCTGAGCCTGAAAAGAGACTTCTATTTTTTTCTGCATCCTTTTGCTCCTTGAATTCATCTGGTTAAGCTACGTACAGTTTATAAATTACTGTACAGCTAACTCTATGAAAGTAACACCATTACCAGCAGATAGGTAAACCCAGCTATTCAGACCCACATAAAATGCTTAAGTTCCTTATTTATGGCAGGAAATTATTTTTAGTGAAATCAATTGAATAAGGGTTTTTAATAGGATCTTTGTCCTCTTTTAAATTCACTACTCCTCACAGAGTTTGCTGGAGCCAGTCTCTGATAAAGCTATCCCACAAGTAGCTGACAGGCAAGAAGCAATTCCTGTCAATGCAAAATTTGTGAAATTGAGCCAGAAAGCCATTGAAGCCAGGGACAGAAGAAGATATGAAGCTTTAGGCTGCCTGAAAAAAATTTATATTCTTGGTGAGACTGGTGAATCTAGCACTGCCTCACTAGTAATGTGGAAAGTGATACCTCAGTAGAGTATCACTGCACAAAGTAGTATGTCTTGACTCAAATTGTGTTCTGAATATCAGAAATCTAAGAAATGTAAGGTAGCAATCTATGTTCCAAAGCATGGAGAACACTTTGCTGAGGAAAACTTGCAAGTCCTGGTAGTGCAGTTTGCAAGCCTACATTCACACTAATAAACTACTACTGATGTAACTAATCTTACCTATCCCATCAGCTTTACTGTCAATATGGCCTTGAGTTAAGAGCTAATAGAATTTTTTTTCTGGGATGATTATAACTGCTAAAGACACAAGTTATTTTCACCAGGTGAAAGAATCTTTAAATGAATACAGGACTCTATTTTGGCAAGATGCACTTTTCCCAACCAAGCACATCTCCACTTGGGCTTGGTTTCACATACTATATTTTTAGCCAAATTTGTAACTTAATTGCATGAGAAGAACACAATTAGCTATTTCACTTGAAAAGGGCAGCTGTTAGTTCAATATGAGGCTTTCTCAAAAAGTGTTAATGTCACTAAGGAATGAAGATTTCCTTTAAAAGTTAAAGAGCACAGAAGAAAATAACAGAAAGGGAGTTATTTCAATGTTTTTAATAATTTATTTGAGGTTTACACATATCACTGTATCTAGTTCAGTTGTTTCAGATGATTAAGCGCATTCCCTGTTCAGGGCTTGCGGGTGTCATTCAGATCTTTAGTACAGTATACTATGAATATTTTCTAAAGTTAATGAAGCATTCTTCTCCTTCCACAGCAGAAAACTATTCTGGTACTAAGAAAAGGGAGATGTATTCAGTCAAACGTTTAGAGCTTTCAGCTGAATCAGCTGTTAAATAAGCACAAACTGTAGTTTTTGCTTTCTGCTGGTTATTCTAGTTTTAAAAACAACTAACCCATTATAGTGTTCGGAGAAAATACACAGTAGAAAGCCCAGGGAAGGTGCCAGAAGCTCCTTTTGATTCTGAAGTAGATTCAGTAGCTGCCTTATGGATTTTCAATATGTATGACAAAGGAGAGGGTTGGAGACTCAGGCTGGATTCTTTTAGCTACAGCTAAAAAGGTCTCTGAGTCACTTTGTATCATTTTGACTTCATGAAACCTGTAGTACGCTGTCAACCGACACTAAAGTCCAGCCTTTCATCTAAGTAAATCTAACTGTAGCAAATGAGCCAAGTCAATGTTATGAAGTGCAGGAGAAATCTTGGTTTCAAGGTCCTACATGGACGCTCTCTTTGGGAAGACACAAAAGATTCCTCTTGTGCTAAACAGCACATGCAAACAGGGGTAAAGTAACAAACGAGGGCGAGTGTTAACATCTGTAAAGGTGGCACAATTACAGAGTATTTTACACAGCATCATCAGTAGCCATTTTACCTTCACAAGCTGGTTTGAACTAATACATATCTACTGCAAAGCCTCTTGGTATATATAAATCTACAGAAGCTCCTAAAAAAGGGCAATTGGCATAGGCATTAGTACTGCAATATGGAACCCCTTTTACTTCTAGGAATGGGCTGTGACACTGACAGCCTACAGGATGGGGCTAACGAGTCAGCCAAAAGAGGACGGTGATAGAAAAAAGCACAAAGTGAAAATGAAAAAGATCCTTTTTTTGCCCTCAGAAAAAGGAAACTGTGGACCTAGGAGTAGCTGTTTCTGTTCTGTTTTTCAGCAGATTTCATGTCATTTCAGAAACTCACTACCATGTTTGCCCACCAGAAAGATGATTACCGAGTCCTACAACCTTAGCGTCAACAGCATTGCCAGGGAGGAAAGGGAATGGAAATGGTGGGACCACAGGAATAGTTAGAAGTAACAAGCTTAGCAAAGGGAATATGTCTAGCAGCACCGTTGAGATTTATACTTGTCCTGGGTTCAGCAGTAACAGTCATCTTTCTTCTTAGTAGCTAGTACAGTGCTGTGTTTTTGACTTTAAGCCTGGGAACAGCGCTGATAACACCGATGGTTTTAGCTGCTGTCCAGTAATGTTTACTCTGACCAAGGACTTTCTGAGTCTCATGCTCTGCCAGGGAGGAGGAGAAGCTGGGAGGAAGCAG
>WYDI02019182.1:0-24735 GCA_009867235.2 Psittacus erithacus | reverse complement strand
AGTACTGTTCTCAGGCTGAAAGTTAGAAACATAGCGCTGCACCAGCCACTAAGAAGGAGAAAAAATGACTGCTACTGTTAAACCCATGACAATGTCATATTTTAAATGTGTGAGCCCTGACAGAAAGTACTTTATTGTACCACATGGCTTTATTCTTAATATTCTAGCAAGAATGAATGGAGTTTTCATCTATATTAGGCTCACTAAACAATAGAAAACAAGAGACTTGGTCCATTCTATTTTCTTCCTCATTCTGAGATGATATTTCCACATGTTATGACCTCAGCTTGCACATAAAATACATTTTATTATCAATTAGCAGTCTTAGCATCTTTAATCCTGGACTGCATTCAGTTAATGCTACTGTTTATAACCAGCTGAAGAATTATACTTGAACTGGGCTTCAGATTCAACATACTTTGTCTATTGAAATGTTTCCATAAAATTTGGCTATCAAAATTAATCACTTCAGAGTTTACAAGTTGTCCAGTCCTGTAAGTTCCTGCAGAGTCCATATACTATGAGTTCATTGAAAACTTCAGGGAATAAGATTGTTCAGAGTTTTACAGGAACCTCAGAAAGCTTTAGGATATAAATGAATTTTCCTTTATTAACCTATTTTTAACAGGTGAGATTGAATCTTGCTATAAGAACAAATAGAACAGTTTATTCACATTTCATGCTCTTGCTTCAATAGGATGTAAAGTAATCTTAGGTAAAGAACATATATGCTTTCCTTGTTCAAAAAAATACATGCCCAAAAAAGCAACAATATCTGTAATGAAAAAGGGATTCTAACAGAATGTTTGGCTGTTCTATAGGACAGAAAAAATTCCAGCACAGGAGTCATAACTGTAGTCTAGGACTGTAATCCATTGAGTTGGAATACATAACTAATCACAAATACAGGGAAATGCAGCACCACAACAAATAAGACTTAAGGAGACCTTGTAATTGCTAAGTTAGGTTTTTTACTAAAAGCTGCTTCAAATTATTAGAAAGTACACATTTTAGAACAAGGTTTCAAAGATCTCCAAAGTTGCAACTTTAAAAGTGTTCAGCAAGTTCATCAATCACACAAATTTACCCTGCCTTCTGCAGTAGAGGTCCTAGATTTGTTGCAGCCTCTCTAACTGAAGACTCATTTACCAGCTAATCAGTTGTCTGCTAAACTGTGCTGCAGTGTTTTAGACCACTTTATACATAATACACCAGAAATACAGTACAAAAATATGCAATAATACAGTACATTTTATTAGGTACATACTGAGTAATTAGTAGTATACTTGGTTGTAGTTTTGGGTCACTGTGTTTCTAAAAATTTTTAACATTCTAGTAGTTTATAATAAAATTGGTAACACCACACTTTTTTTGAAATTTGTTTGAATAACACATCTTAGAGACACCATCTTGACTATGGGCTGGTAAGAGTAATTTGGTTTTATCCACAGTCCAGAGACAGTCAGATAATGGAAGGTAAAAAGTCGAGTCTGGAATCCAGCAGAGAAGCTCAGTGAGCAAGTTAGAAAAACAGAAGAAAGTGCTGGAGGTGGGATTTGAGATAGAGCCAAAGGTAGACTTGGAGGCAGGTACCTTATAGCATTGGCAGTGATAAGATGCCTGGGCTGAAGTGGGCCCCTAGGCAAGGAGTAGAAAGGAAGGCCAGTCAGGGCCATTAAGGCCTAGTAGTACCCTTAGGGTCCCAATGTTATCTTTCCTGCGCTTGGACTTATCTTCCAGAAAGATTTGCTTATTGATCTATTATTCCTTGGAACCTCCATTTTGGCTGAAAGTGAGTACAATATTTGGCTTTTTCCAGTTCTCAGGAATTTCTTCTGATCACCATGACTGATCCAGAGCAATAAGGAAGTTACAGTATAAAGTCACCATTCATACCCTCAGCATTTTGGATGCATCTCATCTGGATCCATGGATCTATGTAAGACCAATTTTCTTTCCTAACTCAGTTTTTCTTAACAGTGGGTACTGCTTTTCTTCCCCTGATTCTGTTTCTAAAGCAAGGATCTAGGAGGCCAGGGACCAGCAAAGACTGAAACAAAAACCACACTGGACACCTCCACCATTTTTATTTCCTTCGTCACTTAGTCCTTTGCTGTATTGAGCTGAGGACTCATTTTTTTTAACATCCCTTTTGCTGTCCATGTATATGTAGATGACCCTTCGCATCTCTTCCCAATTCTAGCTCCAGCTGAGCTTTGGCTTTTCAGGTATCATCGCTGTATTAGGCCTGCACAAGACATTGTCTGCACAATATATATGTATTCTTCCTGGCACCTAGAGAACCTTCTTCCCTTCCTTCTTAACCGACCTTGGTGTCCACAAAGTTGTTTCTCACACACATTCTCACTTGTCTCTCCCAGCAGCTGTTGTGCACCATTTTTACCCTTTCTTAAATATACTATCAGAAAGATGCTACCAACACTTCTGACTGACTCAGCTTTGGGCAGTGGTGGCTCTATCTTGGAGCTGAGGAACTGGCTAGAACTGGCTCTGTCAATCAACTTCACAAACCAGGACATCTTGTCTGCAGATGAGTGTCTTGATCTACAGTCTCCAGTCATAGTCATCTATGGTTTTCTCTTGTTTTTTGACACATGGATCAGGCTCAGCTGGCCAAAATGTCTTCTCAGAGGGAACTTGTTCATGTCTGCTATGAAGGCTTTCTACCTATTTTGCAAGGGTATATGTGTAGCTAAAGAAAAACGCTTCTGCTGCTGCCGGAAATAGAAATAATTTGTCAGTTTGTTTAATATCAAACCCTGGAGAAGAAAAATTTGCTTTTCCTTGAAAACATACAGGATAGTTGGAGCTGAATTTATTGCAAGGATTCTTACTAGTCTGTTTGGATCTTTCAAAATGATAAATATGTTTACTTGTCCTAACATCCACTGTGAGATCATGAAATTCCTATACTAAGGAATGAACACAGGACGAGTGTCAATGTATGTGCTCTTACAAGTTTTATTAATATAAGAGTATTATTAACATGATGCTGAAGAACTTACGAGTTTAGAGATATGATTTTTCTCCTAAACGAATATAATAAAGGGGAAATGAGAGGATGGGTGTAACGGAGACAAAGGTTATTTCACCAATGCATTACGTATGTTGGTAAATAAATTAAAAACCTTGTTGATTTTGAAAAAAAAAGGTTATCTCTATTCAGTCTTTTTTTTTCAGCTATTTTTCTCCTGTCAGGTACACAGGAGAAATAAATTCAGAGGGATGTGTGCTGTGTTTTGTTCTTTGACATTTTTTCCATGAAGATCATGGTCTAATATGTTCGATTTGCAAGAAATTATATGAGTACCCCCCTCACCAAAACATTCTCATTGTGGGACTAAATGGCCTCTGTGGAAGATGGACTAAAAGAATTTAACTGAATATGAAGAAATCTCCATTCTTCGGGTGAAAGCTGGAATTGCTTGAGGGGGAACTGGGCCTCATCTCTCTTCCCTTACCTCTTTGGGTCGCTCTGTGCCTTTAGGACTTAAATATAGAAAAATGTCCAAAATCTGTAGACATATAGTCAAAAGGAAATAATGGAAGATAAAGAATATAACTGACCCTACTTTTTCTTACACTTTTTCTACCACCCAAATGAATGTAAGAAATGCTGCCAGTTTCTGAAGTAGAGACCGAATCCTTTATTAGTCATATCATAAAATTACTTCATTCCTTATTTTTTGCAGAGGAGAAAGTTCACAGAAGGAAATTTTACTTTGTGCAGCACATATCTCATTTGTGAGACAATACAGCAGAGTCTGGGGAGCCCTTAAAGCCATACATTTTATAATATCTATCAATTAAATAATGCATACACTATGTATCACCTTACATCTGTCAGCTATGTGCATGTGATTGTCCTGGGTTCAGCAGCAGCAGTCATTTTTAATCCTTGGTAGCTGGTGTGCTGATGTGTTTTTGACTTTCGGCCTGGAAACAGCACTGATAACACTGATGTTTCTAGCTACTGCTTAGAATGTTTAGTCTGACCAAGGACTTTCTGAGCCTCATGCTCTGCCAAGGAGGAGGGGAAGCTGGGAGGAAGCAAAGACAAGACACCTGACCCAAACTAGCTGAAGAAGTATTCCATACCACAGGACGTCATGCCCAGGATGTAACCGGCAGTTTCCTGGAAGTGAAGAGCACTGCTCAGGTTGGGCTCTGGTGTCTATTTGTGGCGAGTGGTGAGCCGTTGTATTCTTTCCCCTTGTTATTTCCTTTGTCATTGTTATTATTGGTGGTAGCAGTAGTGGTTTGTGTTATACCGTAGTTACTGGACTGTTCTTATCTCAACCTGTGGGACTTGGATTCTTTCCATTCTCCTCCCCATCCCTCCGGGAGCTGAGGGAGGAAGAGGGGTGAGGGAGTGAACGAGCGAGACTGCGTGGCTGATTTATAGCTTGGCTTAAACCACAACAGTGATCCATGCCTACTCAAAATATTCATGTCCCATTTGTGACAGCCATGCTTCATTAACTTTTTTATACTTTGTCTAATTCCCCTTTTTAGCACATCTGAGTTTATCGCCGTTTAGACAGAGGTACTCAAAAACTTAAATATGCTTTGAGTTACTAGTAGAAAAAACCCATAACAACATAATCTATTACCGTACTTCAAGATGTGTGTGTTGCATATATAGAACTGTTACCTCACCTCTTAACAATTCCATTCTCACCTGCTCACAGAATACAGGCAAACCTGTGGCAGTAAAAACTGCCATATATATAACCTCATGGTATTCGCAGCACCCTAGATCTTAAAGATCACATTTTCTTTTGGGAAATAAGATTATTTTTTTATCTGTTGCTTTCCTGAGCTTTTTTTTCTTCCGCTGTTCCATGCTGGAAGTTTTTCTGCAATGCTTTTGTTGAAAGTAAATCCTGTCTTTCTGGACACTTCAGCAAAATCTCTCCTCATGCAGTCCTAGGATTAGGAGTACCCAGGGGATAAATCTGATACATTACAGTAGATATTTCAATGTTAAGTGGTTATTACTAATCTAGCAATATTTATGTTGCTATTTAATAATATTTAGTTTCCTAAAATGCATATAAAAAACTGGGGTGAAATATAAACTCTCTGATTATTTTTTGCTAGTGAACTTTTGTCTTATGCTCACATGCATGGGCATTTTATGTTTATGCTGTATATAGATACATGAGGTAACAAAAAAATTTTCTTAAGCTTCTTTTCTACATCGCTGTAGAAATAGTGATGAATACTTAAGCAGTCTAAGGATGCTGTTTCAAGTCTACCTCTTCCCCTCAGCTATTAACAACAGAGTGATTGGGGAGGCAGGGAAGGCAAAAAGAATCATTATATCTGAATGTTTATTTTTGCAGTTACTGTTTAGGGGTTTTTTTATATTAAAAAAAGTCCCCAAATATTTAGGCCCAAAAAGTAGCAACATATAGCTTTGTTACATTTTTCACAAGTATTCTTTCCTTCAGGAATAGAAACTTTATGGTGACTTGAACACTAGAGTAGTTAATTTACTTTAGGATACCAAATAAATAAACCTGGACACTTGTTATTGATTCAATTTACTCTATTTCATGTACAATTTCATCACATAGACCTTGAAAAAATTGAAGTTTGGAGCTGAAGTAGCACTATTGTCAAGTTTCCTTAAATAGTTGTGAAATTCTATTTCCAAAAGATCTTCAATTTCCTCTTGAGTATGAGTCAAAATTTAACTCTGTACTAACCTCATTGACTTCAGGTTATCAGTTCAGTCTTTTGTTAAGTGACTGTACCAAATGGACCAGCTAAGATTTAAAATGATCCCTCCTCCTAGAGGAAACAGTAATTTTCTTAGAAGCTGTAGTAACTTAGTTCATAAAAGCCTATGGAGCTCTGTGTTGAATGCTGTCAATATTCTTGATTTGTTGATGCATTAAATGCCCCACAGTTTGAGCCAGAGTGATACCCTTTGTGTCATAAAAGACATCACTAAACTAACTGCTGTTATATGAACTCCAGAAGCCCATCTATATTGCTCTTCTAAGATGTGTTTCATTTGAAAAAATATATATGTATATACATGAGTTGTACTGATAGCTCTATACAAGGCTGATGAATTTATTTTCCATTTTTAATTTATAAAGGCTTTAAAATTATTCTAAATTATGTTTATTTTCAGAAAAAATAATTTGTAATCATCTCAGAAAGATTCTCAACCAAAGTATAGTGGGTCACACTGGGAGGAACTTCATCAGCAAGTGTGTATCTTGGCTATCATCCAGCTGGTTTACCAAAACTCTCTGTAAGCGCAAACAGGTTGGAGAGTGGGAGGCCTCCTTAATACTATGCTGAGTATCACAGGGCATCATTGCAAAAATAAAATGAAGTGTCTGCCTACTAGTACCAGCAGAGGTCAAAATGAAGGTCTTGTGGGGACTTGCAGAAGAAAATCACTTGATCTGTGTGTTTTCAAGTGAGAAATTCAGGAACAAGAGAACAAACCCACTGCTGTCAATAAGCCATAGTTTTGCATGACTTCTTTTCACACATTTGACTAAAGTCTCTTGAATATATGTAAATTATTTGATATGTATAAGAAAGCTTGTTCAATAGAGTGTGAATGTCTGGCTGAGGACTTTGGAGATACTAGGTTGAATGTTCCACTGTCTTAAATTTACATTTAATGATTTTGAAAAAGTAGCAGGTCTTAAAATATCTTGAATGTCATTAAACGGAGCTCCACTTAAAGGTTTTGAGGTCTCTTTCAGTCAAACAGCTCCATACATCTCTACAAAACGATAAAAGTGTAGCAGCACTGGGAGTTACTAATTTCCATTCAGTCAGACTAGAAGTAGGTTGTATTATGCTTCACATGACTGTTTCCTGAACATAAAGGCCCCCCTCTTCAGGAAAAAGACGTAATTCTCTGCTTATAAAATCTCGTCTCTGAGCCTTTCCTGATCAAAAGAGACAAACACTGTTAGATGTGTCACATCTGTGACGTAAATTATATGCTAGGCACTGAGTAGATATCATCAGATTTAATTTGGGACTTAGTAGATGTCCTGGGTTCAGCAGTAGCAGAACAAACTATGATAGTAGATAAACTGTCAAAGTCAAGTTGAGCAAGTAAGTTACCCTGTTTCTGAAAAATCAAAATAAAATTTGTCTTTCTGTAGCCCATTAATAGTGACACTAGAATGTGAAAAGGGAGGAAGAGGATGAACCAAAACTCCTGATTAGAGAGCATTATTCCTCACTTCCTCACTTTTTGTATGCTTAAAGATTACATTTCTTTTTTAGGGGGATTAAGTAGATGACATAAAACAGACAATAGCATGTAATTTCATTTAACAATAAACCCCCAGATTTTTCATAGCGCAACAGATTGTATTTATCTCTATGGTCTAATTAAGAAGTTAAACATTAGCACTTTGTTGCTACCTCAACCACAAAATTATGCATCTTGAAAAACGATAGTTAAAGGGAATCCTAGTATTTGGTATTTTCCAGTGACATGAAGCATATGCTCCCAGGATTTCAGTCTTCTTGCACCATCATTGCCTGCAGTATGAGCAAATGCAGAAAGATATCTATGTGTTCTGTAATGTTGAAGACCACTGTGTGCAGTAAGCAGTTGGCAAAATACAGATTTGTCAAGAACTATCTTGATGTTTAGTTCAGTGTGGAGCAGGTTTTATTGCTGCCAACTCCTGCAGGTGGAATAGCAGCTCTGTAACTTCAAGTTTTTTCTGTTACCATTCTCCTCTAACAAAGACAACCTTTTTTTTTTATTCATTTTTTTCCACTGACTTCTTAGATGATATTTTAAGAAGTGGAATGTACTTAGGGATACATATGTGAAAATGAACACTGTGCTGAGACAAATCTGACTTTTATGGAGTAAACTTCTGTGATTAATTTTCAACGTGTTGTCATGATGAGACTTCCTGGACATACAGGTCATGTAAATAATGTGAAATTTAATTAATTTTGCATTTCAAGAGCATTGTAGTAGAGGACAATTAGAGTAGACTGTCTTTGAGAGTCAAGGGTGCAGAATGCTTCAGAATTGCCATACTACATTGCCCAGCTAACCAAATATATACTACCAATGGTGATGGCCAAACCAGATTAATCAGAGACAGATGCAAAAAATTCTGAAACAAGGACTAATCTGCCCAAGGGAAAAAATTTTTCTAACTAACTGCTGTCAGCTGGCGGTCGATTTATACCTTAGAGCTTTTGGATATATATTATTTTAAGATTATTTTATCCTCTACTGCATAACTGTGAATTTACTACACTGAATACCTGTATGTATAAGTACTCCTTTTGATGTCAATGTTATCTTGTGGCAATGAATTACACTAGTCAAGTAAAAATCATAATATATTTTATCAGTTTTAAATGTATTGCCAATATATCTTGTCAATAATTTTTTTATACAAGATGACGTATGCATAACGGCACTTTGCTGGTGCATCATTTTAAAATATTGAGCCGCACACTTTTCCTTTTTTTTTCCCCTCTTCCCTACTTGACCAGTTGGTGACTGCTTTTGTTATGTGTTGTGATCCTACTATTAAAAGGCAGAGAATGACAAAGCCTTAAATAGTCCAAAATAGCTACAAATCTGCCAAATATTGGCAAGGCATGTAATAGTATTTATTGCATTTTTCATTATCAGTGAGATGGCAGATCGTTTGTAAAAACAAAAGATAAAAGTTTTCCTTCATTCTTTTTCTGCTCCATTTTGCATGTATATTTGTGTTGGTTTCCCTTGAAATTCTAACTGCAATAAGAAGTTTCATCTTGAATCAAATAACCTTTTTTATGAGACATTCTGAAATACAAAAGTCACCTACCTTGAGATAATGTATTCAGCCAAGGTCTACTTTTAGATGAAGGCAGAAGAGTGTTACCAAAGGATTTATGAGTATAATAGATTTTCTGCAGAAGATGGCAGCTCCAATTCATTCTCTACCTATTCTTCTTCCCTGATGTTTAAATAACATTGCAACAATGGGATTAAGGTTGAGATTAATCTAGTAGAAGTTACATTTAGGGAATGAATCCAAGTTTCTTTATTATTGCTATCTTATTTTAGGATACTGCATGTAATGCTTGGAAAAGAGATAAAACTAGAATGCCAGAAACTGGTGGGGTGTTTTTCACTTTGGTTTGGTTTTTGGTGGATTTTTGTTTGGTTGATTGTTTTTTATTTTTTTAAGTCTAATACAATTCAAAATAAATACAGAATAAAAAAGCCTTTTCTAACAATATAATAGGACTTGTGCTGGTAACTTCTAAGGCATATCCCTGATCATGTTTGAGGAGAATCTGTTAAAATAGATATGTGTATTCAAGCTAGGTGGAATCTATTTGATATCTGATTATTGCTGTTGCTAGTCAATTATTGCTATTGTTAACTACTTACTAACTTCTTACTACAAAGTAAATGCAAATTATTTTTTGCTCATCTTTTCTTAATCTGAAGAAACAAAAAGTATCAAAATGGTGGGGACAGGTTATACAATAACCAAATTCACAATTGAATCACAAAGTCATTGTTAGTTTCCCTAACATACAGATGCATTTCAGAAGACTTAATACAGGCTATAATTTATGCATACTGCAAATAGTTAACAAAAATGTAGGAAATAATTATTTTCATTGCTGAAGGTACATTTAAAAATACTATATTTCACTGCATCTCTTCTTTTATTTTTGTTCCTTTCAGCTTAGTTTCTCATAGTATGAAACTAGTATCTTCAATGGCTTGGTCCATTGGAAGACACAGACTGTCAGGAGTATATAAGCGGATATCACTAAATAATAATGATTAATTGTTACATGTGCAACCTATGTGCAAATATGTTGATGATATCTGAACATAGAAGAAAGCTGTATGTATTCATACATGAATAATTATTCATAAAATATATAGTGTATATATATAGTATATTTTATGAAGTCTAATAGATTTTAGTTTGAGCATAGTCTATACATATAAAAAATGAAATATTGTGACGACTGCTATACTTCAGTCTACAGACTGAAATCTTCAATACCTATTTTTCTTTATTTTGTAGGTAAAGCATGCTGCAAAGACAGAAAGCAATGGGACAATGTTTTTTGTTTTACAATATGTATGCTATTCCACACCTTTCCCTCTCTTACTTCTTTTGTTCTTTTGAACCCCAAATGATTCTTTCATGCATCAACACAGACTTCTTCAATCTCCAATCTGACTGTTAGGAACACTGGGTAACTCTGGCATTAGTGACCTGTTAAGTATAGCAATTTATGGTCAATAAGGAATTAGAGAACTCATCTAGGGTTGAAAGATGGCTTCAGAGTCTTTGTTCCTTCTGCTTCCAGTAAAGCATTTCAGTATCAAATTTCCATGCTTCCAGACAGTAGCCTGGCTTTCCAGCAGTTGTTATTCCATAAGTATCTTTGCTATCATTGCCTCTCTCTCTAGAAGTGTTCTATTTTATGCAAAAAGATTAAAGCTTGACTGAACTTGTATCACAGACCTGCAGCGTCTGCTGTAGAGAATTCTGTACAGAGAATACTAAACTCAGGAAAATAAAAATTCTGACTCTGTCCCACTTGGTCTTCCTAAAAATAGACACATTGCTGTGGGTACATCATAAGTATTCAGATGTGCAAGTGACACATTTGCAGAAGGTAAGACTTCAAACAGTTTGCTAGGAAAGACATAACAGACAGGTTATTTCTAGTCATACATGCATATCCATTATGAAATATGGTTTGCTCATTCTTTCAGTGAAAACAAGCAATAAACCTCTCATTTTTGCTAGCTACAGAGTCACAGGAAAATTATTATGGAGTAGCTAAAACATTGTAAATTGGCACCCTTATTCAGTGTGAGACAATCATTTACATATTTGTGCCCTGAAACTAGGACTTGGCAGGTGGCTGCAGAAATATCAGCACAGTATTTTATTTTATAAATGTTGTCTAAATCAGTATATTCCAAAACTAGATACTGTCCTTACTGCAAGATTAGATGGTACTAATGACCCTTGAGGGAAAGCATGAGAAATCTAAAGAAATTGCAAAATTGATGTGCTGCAAGGTATGGTGCTAACTAAAGTAACTGTAAAACTGACAGCTGTTCATCTAGTGCTGTTAGTAATACCAGTTTCTCTACTAGCTACCAAAATCACGGGGAGTACTGAAAAATCTTGAGAAGGTTCATTCTGCATTTTGAACTGTAAATAACACTAGGAAGTACTTATTAATTTAGAGATCACAGGCTGTCTGAAAAGAACTGTACTGACTGAGTTGGTTTTGAGTTAAAAGAATGCATGTGGTTACAGATATTGCTATGATCTAGATCAGGCTGACTTTCAGAGACATGAGACAGGAAGGCAACACTCTTGCAATGAACTCAGAAGTGTATCTTGAGTTTCTGAATTTACTTCAGAACATTCCAATGATTATTGTCACCTCCACACATTTGCATCTAGGATGATCATCTTTGGAATCCTCGCATCTCTTCAGGGTAATAAGACAAACAGGTTGGATTTGTTTCTCTCATTTTTATGCATATTTTATGTAGATTTCTGTTTTTAACTTACTGATCTCTCCTCGTCAATTGAAATACATGGGTACTTCTTCATAAAAGCTATTGACCATTTTGGAATGCCATGCTACAATGAGAGCAATCATGTAATGAGACTATATATCTGACCTAATAGGCACTGGTATTCATGATTAGCAATAAAATCAGCATCTGAAAGTATCTTAACTATCTCTTTCTTAAAAAGCTGAAAGCGCAGAAAGCTAGATCTGTGGTAAAGTCATGTATTTTTTATTTATTTAAGACTAGAAACAGTACTCATAGCAGCTAAAGGCAACTTCCCACAAGATTATTTTGATTCTCTGATTTGCTGAATGGCAATTCTTAATCAAGTTTTATTCATCACAAAGCAGATTTTCCAATTACACTTGGGATGTAATATTCATAATTGCTATTAGAAACAAGATTTCCACACACCTTTAAGAGAAAAAAAATAGTGAAACCCTGCATTATCAATACATCAGTTTATTTATGTCTGTAAATGTGACATAAAACTAGAAAAAGCATGTCAGTAACCACTTACCAGAGTTTTATATCTAGGCTACAAATTTACTTCATATATATTTCAGCAACTTGAAAACATTTCAGTTAAAAGAAAAAGAAAAAACTTAAAGAAAAAAAGTGTGGCAACATCCCTGGCAGTGCTCAAGGCCAGGTTGAACAGAGCCTTTGGTGGCATGGTTTAGTGTGAGGTGTCCCTGCCCATGACAGGAGGGTTGGAACTAGATAATCTTAAGATCCTTTCCAACCCTAACTATTCTATTATTCTATGATTCATTCATCACTTAACAGCTGACAGGTACCATTAAACTATCCCAAATGAGATCAGGCTTGCCATCCGGGGTAAATAGTAGAGGTACACCAAAACATCAAGAGGCATCCAGCTGATAGAATCGTAGAATCATAGAATCATAGAAGCAACTAGCTTGGAAAAGACCTTTAAGATCATTAAGTCCAGCCTTTACCCCAGGACTTTGAAGTCCAGCATGTCACTGAGGGCCCCATCTACACAGTTTTTGAGCACTTCAGAGATGGTGATTCCTCCACTTCCCCGGGCAGCCTGTTCCAATGCCTAATCATCCTTTTGGTAAAAAATTTTTCCTAATATCCAGTCTAAACCTCCCCTGGCACAGCTTGAGGCCATTGCCTCTTACCCTATCTATCACTTGTTATTTGGGAAAGAGATCAGCCACCTCCTCTCACTATCCTTCTTTCAGCTATCTGTACAGACTGAAAAGGTACCCCTTGAGCCTTCTCCTTCAGACTAAACAGCTTCAGTTTCCTCAGGTATTCTTCATAAGACTTACAAACAAACTATGATCAGAGAAAGAGGCCCTTCTTTTTATTTTTCTCATTTTTATTTTTCTCATTTTTTATTTATTTTTCTCATATCTTATTATGCATTCAACAAATCTTTACATTAGAGTAATTTCAATGCCAGTTGCCCTATTTATTTGGAGGTTTCCTAAGTGAACTCTCAGGGATTCATTGCATTGCCATTGATAGCCAGCTAACTAGGGAGAGACAAAATGTATCTAATATTTCTGTTAATGTGTTATCACTTCTTCTGTATTTTGTTCTGCTATATCAGAAAAGTTTTGTTAGTAAACGCAGGAAAACATATACATTGTATCTTAAATGCCTTGCTTGGTGCTTTAAGCCTTTTTGCAGTGTGTCAACCACAGTTTGCCTCTCCTAAGTGTTTTCCTATTGTTATAACAATCTGTTAAATCTTACTGCTAATTCCAGAGCTCTGTTTCCCTCTCCCATGAGAATCCCTTTACCTACACAGGTGTACTGCTGGTTTTGATGATCATTATCCTTAGAAGAGTTCTTGGGAGACTGATCTGTTAGAAAGAAAGGGTTTGTTTAGAGTAATATGACATGTTACTGAATTCCCATTACCGTGTAATCTTAGTGCTGAAAAACTAAGCAGGGAATCATCCCAGGCAGCAGAATTGTGTCAGTTCTGTTGCTGGACTAGTAGTGCCTAGAATGCTTTTGCGCGGCGCTGGTTCCTCATCCACCAACTTCTAAGTTTGGCTTTGTTATAAGTATACCAATAGTGTTGGTACTATTCTGAATAAGTGGTTTGGATACATCTGTTCTCTTTTAGATGAGAATACAGTTTAATAGCATGATTTTTGCTGTGCTGGTGGGCTTCACTGCAGTTAGCTTCAGCTCTATTGAGCTTCACCGCTAGTTAGCGTCAGTGTAAGGGAACATGGCTGAGCACATTTAATTTAGTAGCATACACATGCACTGTACATCTATGCAAGGAGTAAGTTACAGCTCTCTATTTTCCTTGACTCTTCTTCTACCGGATGCATGCTTTTCATCAACTATTTCAGAAAGCAACCTGAGCTCAGACTGCTTATAAATTATGGAAAGATAGCAGTCATACCTAGAAAAGACTTTTCAGAACAGGGCACTTGTCTGCTTGACAATGTCCAGGCAACTGTTTTTGAACCAGTGTGTTGTTTAAAAAAGGTATTATAATTGTTTTTTGCATTTAATTTCCATTGGTGGCAAAGTAACTAAAAATTTACAATATTAAAACAGTCACGTAAGTCTTTCATCCAAGAGTGGGATTCAAAATACATTGGTATGTGGGTGGGCTCCCCAAAAAACACTTGAAGAATGCATTCCTATAATGACTAGTCTGATGCCACTATGCTGAGGAGGAACTGTCTTGGTTAATCGTATAAAATGTAATGAAATGAAATATAAGTAGATTCAAAATACCATCTCTCTATAGGACCTCCATTCTGAACTGTAGATTTCTTTACTTAACTCAGGTTTCAGCCCTGATCTTCTCATCATGAGCTCTCTGACAGCTCTTTCTTCTCAACAAACAAGGTAGGAGAGGCTGGTCCTCTTTTTTTCACATGTACTTTATCCAGTAGATCAGTCATTTTCATACTTTCTGGATGTAGATATTTTCATGTTATTTGTTTGTCATAACACACAGTGCGCTTGAAGCAAGAGTGAACCTCCTTTTCTGTGAAACCCAACTGTGCCAGTATGTACTCTTCATATTATTTATTATTCTCATGTAAAAATGCATTTCTGTTGTATCAGAAAGTTTGCTTTAAAGGCCATTTATTATATTTCCTGCTGCTCTCAACTGTGCTTTCAAATTTCTACCAAATAATCTTCTATTGAAACTTCCTATTATATCATGTTTTCAGTGCTAAAAAATTACCATTTATATGCATGCTTATTTTTTCTCATAGTGTAGTGTCACCTCGAAAGACCTAATATCTTTTTTACCCCAGCCAAAGCTATGAGAACAGAACATAATGAGATCTCTCCTCACTTTTTGTGGAAAAAAATATATTTTTTTGTACTAGAAATCCCTTGTTCCTGTAAAAATGAGGATTGCATGATGAAACTAGTGCAAATTTTTGATTTGCTAGACTGCAAGAAAAAATAAAATCTTTAAAGACAACAGATTGGATTTGTGTGTGCATGTGTGTTTTTAATATACATAATATACTTTCAGAGAGTGGTTGATCTGATGCTATGCCTAACTTCTGTTTTCTTCCTTGTAGTTTCTCATCCAAATAAATAAACATAATAACACCAATAACAAAGCTTTCACATAATGGAGCAGTAAAGCTCCATTTAAGTCACACAGAGAATTAAGGAAAATGAGGTGTAATATATATATAATCCCTAATTTAAAGAACTTGATTGGATGTTAAGGAGAGAAGTATGAATGTTACTAATATTGAGCTATTCTTTTCAAGTATTTTGCTAAGAAAATATATATATTCCAACACAGATTTATTCTTATTTATTATTGACACAGATGCTGAATCCACAGGCAGACTGCAATAGACAAAATATTAGTATGAGTTTGTGGCCATCAAAGGATGATTGCAGCTAGCAGCTACTCATACTTTGAAGGTGAGAGAATTGCTTCTAACTGTGCTGAATTACTGTGAATAAGCACCTGCTAGTTTGGTACAAAACAGTCCTGTGGAAACACTTGTGTAGAAGTGAAATGTGTGTGAAGCGTGTCAGATTGTTTTTATGTTTAAGATGTATTTTTAAATAGAGATCAGGAATAAATGCTGAAAATATATTGATTTTTAGTTCTAACTTTTCATGTGGTTTTGACAGAATATTTTTTAAGTTATGAAAAAATGGTTTTTTTTCAATATTACTCAAAATTACTTTGATGTTCTTTGTACTGTTAACTTAAAGGACTTTTTGTTTCTTCATAGATGTCTGCTACGTGAATTTTGCCATCTGATGTTGAAATCCACAAGCATAGTTAGAAAAAACTAAAACAAAGCTTTTGATTACTGTGGGATTTGTAGTGGTGTCTAGTAAAAAAAGGCAGTTTATGTCTTTTATGCATAAAAAATGATGAAAATATTAACCCATGCAGTTCATAACAGTAATAGAACTGGAATTCAAAAAATTTGCTGTATTTCAGCAAAAACATCACTGATGTTAGTATGATATTCTAAGGAAAGTCAGTGACTGTCATGTATATCCAAAGTATTGCACATAACAAAGTAATAATTTTGTGGTTTAGTAGAACATTATGTAATTTGATACATATTTCATCAATAAATTAGATGTTGACTGCCATGGATTTCATTAAGAATGTTATCAGCAGCCAATAGTGAAATCCAGGAATATATCTTGAATAGCTTGCAGTTTCACAGTTTTGATTCAGGCATCCAGACTTATTCTTATATGTGCTGAACTAAAGATTTTTTTATTTAATGTCACCCATCTCTTCTGGACACTAAAAAAAAACTGCACTGGATAATGCAGCGTATATGTATGACTACATCACAGGTTGATCTGCGTTCATATGGAGGCAGTAAAAAAATTTCACAATCTCAGCAGTAATGACATGATAATTCATCAGGAGCATGAAAGAACAAAATATTTGGCATGTTCTGTGAGACAATGCATGTGGTGGAAGTTGAAACAGCAGACGTTTTTAGTGATACACAATTTCAGACAAGTTTTCCTTGGAGATACAGAGAAAGTTCCTTTGTCTGCCTCAGAAAATTAAAATTCATATCTCCCATTAGTATGTTCTGGGCAGCATATGATACACTTGCTACTCCTTTTGAACTTGAGAAACTTAATTTGAGATTCACTAATAATATAACTTTGTAATCTCCGGGTTAAGAGAGTATTCTGGTTTAAGCTCTTCACTTCAGGTCACTGTTTCCAGTGTTATTGTTAATTAAGAAGAAACATATATTGGAATGCAATATATTTCTGTTCCTAGGTAATTGATTGGTGTAGATGACTTAAACCACACTAAACTTTTCACTTGAGAACAGTATAATATTAAGTTGCTCTCCCTTCCATTGCACTGCAAATACTTTATTAAGATCTGTTTTACTTATGTTTTTCTAGACTTCACCTTTCAAAGTATAATCTAACTGATATGAAACTTAGCCTGTGCCTTTCTTCCTCCACCATTCTCATCAAATAATCACTATGTATTGCAATCATTCTATAGTGATATAGAAAGGACCATCTTACCACCCTGAAATTTATTTCATACTTCACGTTTGAAAGATATTAGATAATGGGATTTTTTAATAGGAAACCAGTGACCAGCAGAAAAATTATTATGTTATGTCTGCATCCATATTATGCTGTGTTTTACTTACCTCTACTTACAGTGACCTCTTCTTTCACAGCAATATTCAAATGAAAGCTTTTTTTTTTTTTTTCCCAGTAAGTATTGTCATGCTTCACAGCATGCATTTTAGGGCAAAATTTCTGACATACATGTGGTACTGCAATTCTCCAGGTACAAAAAAGGTCAGATCCACGTATTCAGATATTCAAGAATTTATACTACGGTGCTTCTGCTTAACCCATCATGCAAAAGAAGGGAAATTAATATTTGAAAATTATGTTTACATTATCACAAAGAGATAGGTGACTTAACCACAACTCTTCCTGTCTTATAAGGCATGACTACTATGTGGTATTTCCCTTATGCCTGTCTGCTTGCATTTTTAAAAGATAATGTCTAGCTTCTAACTTAATTATTTAAATTTCTGTCACTTGGCACTATTATTCATCTTTCTCTACCAAAAAAATAAAATAAAATAAAAAAGATTGTGTATATCTTCTATTTTCTTTTATTATTTTTTCTCAATTTTCTTGAAGACATTTTGGATGTCACAATTTTAGAACGTAAATCTAGAATTTAGTATTACATCCACTTCTATCAAACTGCAGTTCATATATCTATACTAAAGAAAACCCCAATAAAGCTAAAAATAAATAGTGAAAAATGCAAGGTATCAACGTATGCTGGTATAAAAATATGGTCAAAATGAATAGAAACATATATGCCTACTTGAATGTAGTTGCCTGTGTCACTTTCCAATAGGATCAGTATTCGGAATGCAAAATTCAGCTCCAGTGTCCTCAACAGAAAAAGGGCATGCAACTGTTGGAACAAGTCCAGAGGAGGACCACGAGGATGATCAGGTGACTGGGGCACCTCCAGCATGAAGACAGGCTGAGAAAGTTGGAGCTGTTGAGCCTGGAGAAGAGAAGGCCGCATGGAGACCTCATAGCAGCCTTCCAGTATTTGAAGGGGGCTTATAAGGATGCTGGGGAGGAACTCTTCATTAGGGACTGTAGTGATAGGACAAGGGGTAATGGGTTAAAACTTAAACAGGGAAAGTTTAGATTAGATATGAAGAAGAAGTTCTTTATTGTAAGGGTGGTGAAGCACTGGAATGGGTTGCCCAGGGAAGTTCTGAATGATCCATCCCTGGTGGTGCTCAAGGCCAGGCTGAACAGAGCCTTGGGTGGCATGGTTTAGTGTGAGGCGTCCCTGCCCATGGCAGGGGTGTTGGAACTAGACGATCTTAAGGTCCTTTTCAACCCTAACTATTCTATTATTTTATGTTTCTATAAAATAATTTCACTAAATAAACACCACAAACATGCATCTGTCTTCCACTGATGTTACCCATAAAAAATAACGACGATTAAGATATCAATTTGTTCTTTTTAATCTGTATTGTTTCATATTACCTAAGGCATACATGAATTTTGCATTTGTCCTTAAATATTAAGAATGCAGGAATGATTGTATTAAGACTTTAGGTATCCCACCTGATCATCAAGGATGATCTTAAAGCCTGTGTAGGTGCTCTAGCTCTTTTCATTCACTTCTTTTTTGTGGAATACAGTGATATCTTTTTTTTTTTTTTAACCAGTTAGGATAGTTTTCAAGCGTGGAGAACTTCAGGTAAATTTTAGGACAACAGTTAAAGGAGCTCTTTCTCCCAGTGTGAGAAAGTTTCTTCACTGTGGAGAAATGTAGGATAAAAAATTGAGAGTGAAAAAGAGGTGGTAACATTTGTATTTACAATATTTAGCTAAAGTTGTAATTGCAGTTGGTGATTAAAAGTAACTTCTAAGTGGGAAGGCAATATCATACCAGGAAAAAAATACAGAAGCCAAAGATGAAAGCTTATATTTTCCTGTGTAGTTGAAGTCACACAGATGTTCCTATTAAGTAAATAGGAACATCTCCTAAATGAATATCCTAAAATAAATAAAAACAATGTTCCTACTTTTTCATCCATAGAAGGTATATTTACAGGACTTTTTTCCTGGAATTTTTAGGAAAAAATATTTAGAGTCCTCCTAAATTTCAAGGCATTTTTAATTTGCTGGGACTTTCAAAAACACCTAAGCAAACTGGTTGCAGTAAGTATTTTTCTGATTATTTCTTACTGTTATTCTGTTCCTTATATATTTAGCTCATGAGAAATTTGTATTCAAACTTCTTCCAGTACCTAGGGTATACAGGGCACATCTAAACACACTCTACTACTGATAAGGTTAGGTACTAAGTACTGTAAGTGGGTTTATAGCTGTCAGTGATACCATAGAAAATATCAGAGATTTGGAGGATGACAGACATAGGGGTTCTTCATAAAAACATCCGCAGATGAATATCTAAATCCTTATATTTCTCTGTTTTCCCAAGTCATATGTGGCTTTCTAATGCAAGCAAGCTCATATGTATGGCCACTGCGTGTTTTGCTTTGTCCACAAGCAGGTCAAGTTGAAGACAAATAAGTTATCATGAATGCTCATTTTAAATGCTCTTCCTTATGCAGAGCTGGGTAGGGATGCCAAGCAGAGATTTTATGACTTGTGGCTTGACTAATAATTGAAAAAAAAGGAATCTTGTTTTCAAAGCTGATGTTCTACATGTTTCTATGGTAACCAGAGCATTCACTTACACTGAGGTTTCTGTTATCTTTTAAAACTCAGTTTTTACTGCTAGTATTTTTTCCCTTGTTTTGACTTGAAAGTGCTACATTGTAGCATTTACTAAATTATATGTTGGGCGTCTCAAGTGACCACCTTGTCAAGAACTTTTACTTAATTTCATGCAACTTGTTTAGTCACATAACAAGGGGAAGGGGGGAGAAAAAAGGTCTGATTTCCTGAAAAAAACTGCACCAGCTTTGCAAGAATTGCTATCTAGTTAACCCATTCATACTGGCACTCCTATGCCTGCAGTGTCTCAGGGTTAAAGCATTTGATCAAAAGGCCAAACACATCATCATGCTGTTATTGGCAACTTGGTCATGGGGAAAAGTATGGCTCCCAATCTTCATAGTTGTAAAGAAACTGCCATTTTTACCTTCTGATGCTGATAGGAATACAACATTCACAGCTTGTCAATGTAGCACAATTTTTGTTTTCTATTTGTTTCTCAGTATGTTTTGAGATTTCAAATATTTCATTTTGCAATTCTGGCTTACTAGAGAAATACCTTTTCATCTTCTTTTTTTACCAGCTGCTGGAGTTTGAGAATAATGCTGATGACATTTTTCTTTAATATCATGCCAGATATTTTTAGAACATACATTGACATCTATCACGTAACAGGGAATAGGAGGACTGCAGAGGATACTACTCTCTTTGTGTGAGAGAAGGCTGATGTGACTTTCATGACTAATTCAGAGACAATGGTAGTAAATCCCAGCAGAGACAAGAGGCTTCCTTTGCTCCAGATTGACTTCACTGGTTCCTGTAAAGCATAACTCCAGTCTTTGAGGTTTTCTGGCTATACTAGGTCTTCCTTTTTCTATATGATACTTTTTATGAGTGCTTTATGCAGGTGTGTTCCCTCTGATTCTTCAGGGAGCCAAGATGTTAAAAGGCATTTTAGTATCCTATGATGTACTAGAACATCAGGCATTCAAGTTAGAGACTGCAATGCTAAATTTTAATTTTTTTCTGTGTTTAGCTTACAGTTTTTTTCTTCACCTATAGCTTAATCACTGGCTTACTAAGTGATAAACACCAGGAACATGCAGAAACTATTTATTAGAAAAAATAAAAATCCTCTTGATATGCAGTCAATATAGTGATATGCAAAACCAAGCATCCACCGTATCATTTTCTTGGTACTAGGTTGTTCTTACGTCACTCAAAAACCACTTTATTCCTCTTCCACAATATCTTCAAATATAACTAGATACAGGCTTTATAGCTCCTTTCCAAGGAGGCCAAATATGAGTGGCTCCTACATGTGACATATGCAGCAGGTCACTATCCTCTTCCTATATTCTGTATTTTCCCAGAACATATCCTATGATAGCTGCTTTTCTTGCCTGTAATGAGGCAGTATTCAGCTGTCTTCACTCATGCTTCATATTTAAGAAACAGTATTTTTAAAATGTCTCTGTCAGTGTTTACACTAAAAAATAGAAACTAAGACACACAAACTCACAATGGCCATGTTAGAGTATGGAGCTTTATTATTATAATTTTCTGTTCAAGACAGATGTTACTATCAGACCATGTCTGTGCTTGCTTGTCAGATGATATTGCGCTTGCTGAGGAGACCTTCAACTTAGAAATATGCAATTTGCTTGAAATTCGGGCTGGCAGCCCAACAATATAAGTCATAATAACAACATAAGTCATGGAAGACAGATGTTTCTGCAATCTAATTATCACCTCTTAAATATATATATATAAAAAAAACTAAAACAAACAAAAAAACTACCCAAACCAAAAGACAAACAAACCCAAATTAATTGCTATAAGGAAAGAGGAGAAAGAGTGGAAGATGGGGAAATATAGGAAGTGAACAGCATATTGACATAGTAGATGACAAAAAAAGAAAGGGATATCCAAAATGAACACATTAATAAATATGAACCCTGGGATAAGATCAGAAATAAAAAAAAGGGAAACAACCCAAAACCTCTAAGCCAACATTCTTTTTCATATCAAAATTTGCCTTCCATTTGGTAGGCATGTTTTGAAAGCATTATTGTAGTTTATGTCATGCGCTGAAAATCTGAGGGAATTGCATTGTAGATAGCATTCCTTATTGTAGGGGTATTGGTAATGATTAATAAGCCTTGTAGAAGTTAGCACATTAAGGAGCAGTGGATGGGATAAAAAAATGGTGAAATGCCTTTGAATGGCTTCAAGTAACCTAAATGGAAAAATATGATAATTAAGAAAGGTTTCACTTTTCATAAACTTTCATTAAGAGTTAGTAACCTTAATGGCTATTGCACTGAAATGTGAAGGAATCATAGTTATTCCTGCTGACTAGGGAAAGAATTGTTAAAATCAGCTAAATTTTGCTTTCCTAAAATGGAAGTAATGTAATGTAGGGGAACTGAAGGAGGAATTATTTATCGAGATCTTTTCTAAGGGCATAGATGACAGTTCTGCATTCACAAATGACTGAATTAAATAGAGTATAAGCAGGTCTCAGAATGCTAGGTTCCAGTGGTATTCAGCCTCAGAAGTGTGAAGACAAAGTGTTCATTTAATTTCAGCCAAGTAATTGAACACATTTGTTAAATTTATATTAAAAAACCCGAACAGACCAATGGGAAATGGAATCTGTCTGAAACAGACTAAAACAACGCACCACCACTCTCCCCCCTCCTCCCCCCCCCTTTAAAACTCCAAATCAAACCAAAATTTTTCCTGATTAGATACAGCAGAATTTTGGAAATAAGTGAAATGTACATGACAAAGTAGAAATCTTTATAGAATGCTTATTTGTTCAAACACTACATAGGGTTGGTATGAAATACTGAGAGCTAACAAAAGTGTTACATATCCCAACAGAATATTCTGGTGTTTTGTCTTAATTAACCTAACAGATGTGAATAGTAAATGAAACTAATTAGGCAACATTCTTGGGTTCTTAAATTATAAAGGAGAAAAAACTTATGATAGGAAACCAAAGTGACTTCAGTCAGAAAATACATGAAGGTAGATTTACTTATTGTTGCAGAAAATGTTGTTCCCCACTGTGAAACAGTGGGTCGACTAACAAGAGAATGGGTTAAGATACACTGCATGAAGGCTGCTTTTCTGACTTAACTCCAAGAGATCATACATAGTCCAGTAGGTTTTTTTGTAGGAATTCTTTATCAACTGGATATTGTTGTTGTTCAGGAAAGATAGAGTGGAATTAAAAGTTCAATTGCTTTTACAGTCTATTGAGAAAGCTTTCCTTCATCTAATGTTTTCTCTGGACTGGCTGTTAAAATCTGGACTAAAGTAAGCTCAGATTTGTTTCATGTAGAGAAGTTATTTTCTAATGTGCCTTTTGCTGGTGACATTGTTCTTTCTTTTTCTTTCTCTTTCTCTTTCTTCCATTACTTTTCTTCTTTCATTTTTTTCTTTTTTTCTCTGAGAATTGTTGCTACTCTCCAGTTTGTAAAGCCTGTTTCTTACTGGAAAACTTCATTAGGTAGCATCTAAGTGTTGCGTGGTAAAGCTGCTCTAAATATGTCTTTGTTCTAGTTAGACTGTGCTTTTCAACAAAGAAAAGGAAGAATCTTGTCCTTTTTTCATTACTTTTTTTCCTTTTCTTTATTTCCAAGAAGCCAAAACATTGCACCAGGAAGTCTGTCAACGAGTTGTTTAAAAGAAGGGATTTCATTGACTACTTATCATGCAACCTGTTGTACTGTGTTGACATCAATTGATGTCTATGGCAGGTTGTGATTTTTGCTGACTCACATCTTGTTGCAAAGATGAAGTGAACTGTATTTTATTGCGCACATACAATACATCACCTTTCATCATTTACTCCACTCTTTTCTTTTTGATTAAATGCAAGTGGATGCATAGAACTTAACAAGCTTTCTGTCATCTCTGACATCTCATCATTCTGAGACTATCTCAAACCATAATATGTATGTTTTCCTAATTCAGACATAACTTCACCACAAAATATTTTTAAGTTATGTATATGTGTATGTGCACATATAATTATTAAATAAAATAATTATTACATATGCAATATATTTGTTTAATCTGTTCAAAATAATGTCTAGTGTAGCTTAGTAAAATAAAGCGCTAAGTGAAACTAAAAGAATCCTTAGTTAAAAAAAAAAAAATTGGTTTTAATTTCTTTAAGTATTGGGCAACAGGTTAATGTACAATTTTCAGAAGACACCTGAAAATATCTATTTATTTTTATTATAATGGTCAGTATAATTTATATGATTATCTATAACTACCATGAGAACAACTTGTATTGGTTGCATGACATCTTCTTAAATTTAATTAAAGACAATTAACATTATAGATTTTTCCCTCTATTTAGCTATTCATTTAGACTTTAAATTTTCCATTATGAATTACTTATCCCATTTATTTTTGTTCATTTCAGCTTTCTTCTAGTTTGACAGTGTCAATGGCTTTCAGTTTCTTTGGCTTACATCCTTCATCTAGTTTGGAAGTATCAAATATCTTGCTGTCAAAACTATTCAAATTTATCATCTACTAATTATTATTTTATTATTAAGAAAAATGAGGGCTGGGACAGTGGTGTGTTTGCTTGCTCGTTTGTTTTTAAGAGCAGGATGTGATTTTGCTTAATGTAGACATGTTAAGTTTGGGAGCCAATGAATTCTAGTCTGCATAGTAGTAATGTGATAACTACACAGCTGGGCACAAAGCAAATTGCTCTGTGTCTCTGATCCATTTGAATATGCAACATTCTGGGATATCATTGCTGTCAAGCAATGTCCCTGTCATGGGTTCAGCAGTAGCAGTCATTTTTTCTCCTTCTTAGTGGCTGGTGCAGCACTGTGTTTCTAACTTTC
>WYDI02019181.1:0-37267 GCA_009867235.2 Psittacus erithacus | reverse complement strand
GGGGGGCGGGGGGGGGTGTGGGGGTGGGGGGGCGGGGGGGGGAGGGGGGGTGGGGGGGGGGGGGGGGGGGGGGGGGGGGGGGGGGGGGGAAAAGGGGGGGGGGTGGGGGGGGGGGGGTCTTGGGGTTTAAAGGGAGAGAGGGGTTTTGTATGGAATTCTGGGGGTGGACCTTGCAGAGGTATTGGGGGGCTGTGGATGGGGGAGGACTTGAGGGGTGGGGGAGCTCTGGAAGATGAGAGAGAATTGAGGGGGGGCTCTGGAAATTGTAGGTATGGGACGCCCCTCGTTGTGCAGGTCCTGGGGGACACTGAAGAGACATGGGGTGTCCTGGAGGGGTGATAGATATGGAGACCTCAAGGGTTAGAGGAGCCTTGGGATGAATCCTGTTGGGGACCCCCTGAGGTGCAGGGGGAACCCCTTTAATTGGGCTCTGCCCTCTTAGATGAGGAGAGGTTTGGGCTCTGACTGTTTTGGGGCAGGTGGAGAGGATCCAAGTCTATGTGTGGGGGCTCCCAGTGGCAAGCAGCTGTAGGGAGGTTGTAGGGTGTAGGCTGGGGCATGGCTGTGGGTCTGCAGGGTGTTGGGAGATGGGGGACTCTCAGCAGGTCATTGACTCCTGTGCTACTGTCAGTGAGATGCAAACAGCAGGAATTAGAGTATGGAGTAGTTTCTTCTCAAGTCCAAATCAGTGGTTACTGAGGCACTTGGAAAGCTCAGACTTCTCAGAGCTTGTTAGAGTGATGAGGTTTCACCATGCATTTGCTCATCTGCTGCTGGCACTGTGAAATCTGCCTCTCGGTAGCTCTGGCTCTGTGAGTGCAGCTGGATCACAGCTCAAAGCTGGGTTGTTCCTACTGCCAGAAGTGCTGGTTTGGAGTCCCTCAGCTAAGGCAAAGAGATCAGCTGGTTCAGGTGTGTGCTGTAGCCTGTGTGACAACAAAACCTCCTTGTTTTGCTCTGCTTTGCCCATTTGCTGCCTCTACTGAGCCCCATCATTACCTTTCCTTAGGAAGTTATCATTTTTTCCCCAGCTCAGGTCCCTCTAAAGCCAACATTTCAGGCTAACACTGAGGAGTACAACAGGAAAGTGTCGCTAATGCTTCATTGAGCTTCCCAGTTTATTTTGCCTCACTTGTGCTTATGGGGCAGGAGCTTTCTTCCACCTGGAGTGGTCTGAAGGACTTGGCTGGTTCTTTGCAAACTGCTTTTAAAACAGTGGTGCCTAAACTGGAGTTGGTTCTGGAGAGGAATGCAGCAGTTCTCAACCGCGGGCTTTGTTGGATGCTTTTGGATTGGGGGTTTTCTCAGCAGAGCCTAAGAATAACTTCACTGTTTGAATATGGAGGAGAAGCTTGTGGGAGGTGGACTGAGCAGCCAGATTCCCGTTTGGAAAGCAAGGAGGGTTAACATCCTTGCTCCTCATTTTCTTAAAGCAAGAGATCACATTCCCCTTTGGTGACAGGAGTGGGGTTGTGACTGTTGCCAGCTGCAGTCCCTCTGTGGGCTAGACTTCTTGTTTGCTCTTGGTGTTAAAAACTAACAGCAATGGTGTGGGTTCAGGGTGGAAGCAGCGTGTTGGGAATAAGCCTATGAGGCTTGTAGGGATTCCTGGGCTTCTCTCAGTGTGTTCTTTCTGCTCCTAGAAGCTGCTTGAGAAGTGGGAGGCTATTTTAGTACCTGATAGACCTCACTGCTTTGAGAGCTTGAATGCAGCCATGAGTTGCCCTAAATACCTGCCAGTGCTTTGGTTCTACCTAAGTGTGGGACGTTAAACACTTCCTCTGCTTTTTGGCACTTGCCTGTCAACTAACTGTGAAACATCATCATGGCCACCTCAGTTACTGCTTAGCCAAGGCAGGCCTCCAGTTATTTTAATCTTTCCTTGTAAATCAATCCCTCCAGCTGCTTCACTGGATTTTCCTGAATGCCTTCCAATTTGCCAATATCCTTCTGATACCCAAGAGCTTGGAGCTGCCCGTGCTTTGCAGCAGGACTTCCCCTCCCTGCTCTCTGTCTGCTTGGATTAGGAGGAGGAAAAGCTTTACACAAACTTGGTGAACACATTCAACCTCCCACTTGCCATTTGTCTTTTGCTGTAGCTTAGCTTTTCCCTGTTGAGGGGGACTTCTAACATTAATCTCTATTTATTGCTGCTATTTCTGTTGCTCAAGGTTCCTTAGTTCCCAGTTTCCTCCAGCAGTTCCCACCATATGTATTTTGTGCTCTGATTTCTTTCCCTCTCTTTGTGATTTATGAAGGTGTCAGGTGAAAATGAACTTGCTCTTGAGCCTTGCTGAGCCCACCTTGGTACATTGTGAGTGGTGTTACTCATTTTAAGCTGGTTCCTGGTTCCTAGTCTGGCTTAACTTGGAAGCGCTGTTCTCAAAGGGAGTTTGCGGATGTGGCATGGGGCAGGTAGAAGATTCCCCTCTCCCGTTTGGAAAGATGGGGAAGTTTGAGAGAGGAAGTGGAGGGGTGATGGTTGGGAGGAAGAAACCAAATCCTCCTTCCATCCTTCTTGGGCTGGTTTCATGTGGTGAGGCAGCCAGGAGGAACTGGCACATCCTTACCTGGAACAAGTTGCTGCCTCTTGATGATGGAACCATTTTAAACTGGTTTAGTAAAAGGCTACAGTTGTGGCAGCCTCATGGTGCTGGGGTTTGTAGGATATGGTAGCAGAGGATCTCTGGGATGGGTTTGGCTCTGGACTCATGTTCTGCTGCATCACGTGGGGGGCTTCCTCACATTCTGTGTGGGTTTCTTTATCCTTATCCCCTTCTTGGGGCCTTTCTTGACTTTCCCTTCTTCAGCATTCCTAGCACCAAGAATTGAGGCCAGACCCCCAAAACTGCTCTTCCCTCATTTAGCAGCCAACTACGAGGCATTTTGAGAGGAAATGCTGGGAGAAGATAGGCCTGGGGACCTGTTGCTTCCTGGAACTTCATTAAGTATTTCCTCCCACCTTTTAATCTAGTTTCTTGGGTTTGGTTTCAAGGAACTTATAATACAGAGCGTGAACACTGTGTAGGCTGAGCAAGGATGTAAGCCAGGGGCTGGGTTTCCCTGGGGAGCTGGAAAAGGGCTTTGTTTTGTGCAGAGGTGTGTAGGAAGCTGCCTATAAAGACTGAAACAAAAGCACGTTTATAGCCTGGCTTCCTCTGGAATATAAACCTGAGGGTTTAATCAGCCTTTGCATCACAATAACTGTCACATCTTTCTGTCTGGCTGATGAATTCCTACATAGGAATTCCTGGTGAGTTCTGCGTGAAGTCACAGAATCCCAGACTGGTATATGTTGAAGGGAGCTTAAAGCTCATCCATTTCCAACCCCTGCCACGGACAGGGACACCTCACACTGGAGCAGGTTGCTCCAAGCCCCGTCCAACCTATCCTTGAACACTGGCAGGGATAGGGCAGCCACAGCTTCTCTATTTAACCCATTCCAGTGTCCCACCACCCTCACAAGGAAGAGCTTCTGCCTAAGTGCTCATCTCAATCTCCCCTCTGGCAGGTTAAAGCCATTCCCCTTGTCCCATCCCTACAGGCTCTTGTCCAAAGCCCCTCTCCAGGTTTCTTGGGCCCCTTTAGGCACTGGAGCTGCTCTGGGGTCTCCCCTTAAGGAGCCTTCTCTTCTCCAGGCTGAACAACCCCAGCTCTCAGCCTGTCTTCATAGTCTTTAGCAAACCTCTTGATTCTGCTCCTTCTCTGTTTCTTTGAATCCAAAAAGTCAGGATTTAACCAGCATGTGGCCTTATTCGGCCAGCAGAAGCACTGAGACAGGAGCCTGAGGCTGTCTCCATCTCCTCAACCCTCTTCCAAGCCATGCACGCGCAGGTGGACAAGCTGCAGGACCAGGCTGTGGAGCACAGTAATGCTGGAGGACACCAGGATTTCCTTATTTACAGCCCTTGGAGGTGCTGGTGTCCACAGAGGTTCCCCTCCAAGCCAATAGTTGATGTTCATGCACTCGGGTTTGTTCTCCATCCTCAGAGCTGGTATTTACAGCGTGTTTTGCTGCAATTAGTCTTGGCTCGTGGGAGTTTGGCTTAATTCCTTCTCTGAAGTTCAATTTCACAATCTTCCAAGAGGCTTCTTGCCTTTTTCTTCCCCACACGCACCTGGTGGGGCACGTGCTGCTGCACAAGCCAGGCCTTCTGTAGCCTTTGTAGGTCTTTGTTTGACATTTGCTTTTGAAACATGATGAATTCAGCGCCTAAACCAGCTCCAGCACAGTGTGGTTTCACCCAGGAGAAACCAGATCGTAATGCAGGTTAATGCTTTAGCAGAGTGGGATTTTTCTGGCTTGCACCTCTTCCCTTGAAGTTCTTTGCCAGTGAGAGGCCAAGTTGGCTGGGATGGGTTTTCCTACCTCCACATCACCCTTCTGCTGCTGTAGGTGAGCAGGAAGGAGCTGCTGTGCCATACTGGGATGAGCACAGATCTGAGCTCCCAGGCGACAGCAGCCACGTATTGAAGTTCCTTGCTGAAAGCAGTGCATTTTACACCTCAGAGCAGCTTCCAGTGTGTGAAGGGGGATACAAGGATGCTGGAGAGGGACTTGCATCAGGAACTGGAACGACAGGACAAGGGTTGATGGGTTCAAAGTGAAACAGAGGAAGTTCAGGTTGGAGATAAGGAAGAAGTTCTTCCCTGTGAGGGTGCTGAGGTGCTGGCACAGTGTGCCCAGAGAAGCTGTGGCTGCCCCATCCCTGGCAGTGTTCAAGGCTAGGTTGGACACAGGGGCTTGGAGCAACCTGCTCTAGTGGAAGGTGTCCCTGCCCGTGACAGGGGTTGGAACTGGATGAGCTTAAGGTCCTTTGGAACCCAAAGCATTCTGTGACTCGGCTCCTGGGAAGCAGCGTGAGGATTAGAACTGACTGCTGCTCTTCTTGCAGGAGCTCTCCCATGGGGACCCTGCAGTGGTCTGGAATGCTGCTTCCATGTCCCACCCTGGTGTGAGGGAAGAAAGCAGTAGAGATGCAGTGCCAGCTCTTGCAAGCTGGTTCATGAATAAACAAAGCTCCTCTGCCAGCAACGGGCCGTGCTACCCACTGCAGCTCTGCAGAGCTCTGAGCTCTCTTTGTGAGCCCCGGCCACTGAAAATCCCTGCAAGAGGAACTCTGCAAAGACGTTTTCTTCCCATTCTCCCATAGGAAAAGGACGTTTCAACTCCTTAAGGATGAAATGCAAGTTGGTTGTGTGGCACTGGCACAGGGTGCCCAGAGAAACTGTGGCTGCTCCATCCCTGACAGTGTGCAAGGCCAGATTGGACAGGGCTTGGAGCAAGCTGCTCTAGTGGAAGGTGCCCCTGCTTTAAGGTCCCTTCCAACCCAGACCACTCTGGGATTCTGTGTCTGGAGTTCCAGAGAGAATAAAGCTGCAGAGTTCCCTTTTCCCTGCCCTTTGAGGATGTGCTGCTGTTAGCAGAGCTGTTGCACAGCTTTTTGTGTACTTTAAGAATGTTTTCAGCCCTGGCTGGTAGAGCTCTTGCTCTGGATGCCATTGTTACTATGTAAAATAATAAGAACAATCATAAAAACCAGTTTTTCATGAAAAGTTTCTAATTTCAAGTTTCTCATTTCAAGACATGGCTAAATGCACTTGGCAGGGAGTAAGCAATGCCCAGAGGAGTTTATTTCTACCTGTTTAAGTGACTGTGCCGAGCTGTCTTATGCCCTTTAACTGTTTCCAAAGTGAGTTAAGCAGGCTTGGAGCAGAACCCAGCTTTTGGGGTTTTGTGCCAAAAAGCTCTTGTTGGTGCTGAGTGTGCTCTGAGGAAGGGAACAAATGTTCAGCCCATGAAGCAGTTAATGCTTGCCATCATTTAAAGCAGGCAGTGTTTAAAATAGACCCGTTTCTGGTTGTGTCCAGGGCTGAAGATGCTGGAAAATCCTTCAGAGCTCTGAAAGGGAGGTTGAACTGCAGCTGTAGATACTGAAGGAGGTTATGTGCTGGGAGGAAAAGCTTTGCCAATTGAATCCTGCAGTGAAATGTGGAGTTTTCCTTTACCTTGTTCTGTTCTCGTTGCAGTGGGATCTGAAGGGAGGCTCTGGCAGCCCCTGCTCCTTCTGCTTTTCCAGTGGCAGGAATAGTGCCTTTACTTCTGTATTTGGAGTGCTGATAAAGTCAAGCTGGATGGGGAGATGAGAACCAAAGGCAAATTGTCACCAGGACTGACAGCACCTGTGTGCCAGGGCTCCTGGAATTAACTGTTGGCTCCTGAAAACTGAAAGCAGAGTGGGGCATCCACCAGCACAGAGGAGATCTACTGTATAGAAACAGGGCTGAGGAGGTTTATCTATAGCCTCAATGGGATTAGAAGTTTCTACATGGCAGTGACGCTGTTACAAACCTGGAGAGTTTATGTAAGAGTGAGCATTGCTCATCATCCAGATCCGCACTCTGACCCAGCCACGTGCACAGTGAACATGACAAAACGTGATTGTTTGGGGCTTTTGGAACATGAGCTTGAGCATGTTGTCAGTGTTTTAGTGAGTAAGTATGTTTTCATGGAATCCCAGACTGGTTTGTGTTGGAAGGGACCTTAAAGCTCATCCAGTTGCAACCCCTTGCCATAGGCAGGGATACCTTTCACTAGTTCAAGTTGCTCCAAGCCCCATTCATGTGGATGTTCTTCACGTTTCTACCCCACATTGCTTTCTTTTCCTTTGCTTTTGGGAAAGCTTTGTCTTTTCGACGCACACAGAGTGCCTGTGTGTATGATCCACCTTTAGGCTGCTGTATCCTTCATCTGTGCAAGATTTCAAGTTGAATTATGTCAGTTATCCAGGAAATCATTGCTGTGTTCAGTGCTAAACAACAGTCATTGCAAGGCGGAATGCAGCTTGAGTTAAACAACTCACAATAATGTCCCACATTTCTAGACATTGCTTAGATTTGGAATATTTCTTGCTCCCTTCTGATTTTAGGGCTCACATATCAAGTAATGACACCGTAAAACGTGTGTGCCTCGGAATGCTAAATAAATAGAAATGGCCAAATAGGATGTAAATAATAACAAGGTGGGACAAAATATTTCTACTTTATGGGCATGCACACGTACAGGAGCTTCAGGTCTCCCTGGCCCCTCTCCCATTGGTGCTATTTTGGTTACTTTAATTCATTGGTAAGAGCTTTATCCATAGGTAGCCGCTTACAGAAGAGCCTCTTCTGTGCTGAGCTCCACTCGGCATTGACTTTACTCTTCCCCTCACACCCCGTTGTGGGGAATATATATCCAAGCTTGACTTGGGTTCTTATGTCCTGTTTTCAGCAGTGTTTTTCCTCTCACTTTCATTGAAACAAGGGCTCTGAAGAGGCCGAATGAGTCCAGGCAATGGGGCTCTTGTTTCTAGGGCATTTCTGAGCTAAAGTAGTGCATTTTCCATGGCTTGTCATGGCTCTCATTATCTCTCCTCAGGAAGAAGCAGTGAGTCTCTTAGGTTTTTCCTTCCTTCCTTAAATTTGAATTATTCCTCTCTCTTGTAGTAGCTCTCTTGCAATATGTTTGCCCTGCTGTGAAGAAGCACAGAGCTGAAGATGTATCACCACTAATGAAGGAGCGACCCAAGAGCTGTAGTGCTAAAATCCAGAGGCTGCCTGCGTGTGTCTTGGAGTGTCTCTTTGCTCTGTGTTGTGCTGCAGACTCAAACCTACTGGAAGCAGCTACAGAAGCATTTCCTACCTGGTGATCTCTGCTTGGAGCCTCTGTGGGCTGCAAGGGTTTGGTTGGTTGTGGGTTAAAAGAGGAGAGAAAAGCTGTTTGCTTGGGGCTGCTCCATCTAAGTGCTGCTCTGTCTCTGTTGGTGTCTTGCAGGTTGGTCTCATCTTGTCCCTTAGTGTAAATACCTTAGGGACATCTGTAGAGCCCAGCTTTCCTTCCCAGAAGCTAGGAGAGAAAGAACTTTGGCATATGAGGGATTGGATGATGATTTAGAGGTGGTCTTTCTCCATCTTCTTGCCTGGGGAAGTTGCCGACTTGCTGGTTTGTGTTGGATTGTGTCTCATGTTCATCAAAGGCTTCAAAACCTTTTGGATGGATGCCTTTTCCTAGCAGAAATCTGATACTTGGCACCTAAGGAGAAACCTTGCCTGTATTAAAGCATGTTTTGCCAAGCTACGGTTGCTTCAGTGGTGTTTGGCACGGCTAACTTGAAGGAGGTATTTGGAGAGCAGCAGCTACTTCTCTCTCAGGAATCTGGCCATGAAAGGAGGAGCAGGAGGATGTGTGCTGGTAGGGCAATGAGATCTGGCCTTCTCCCACCTCAAAACCCCATGAAATGCTCTCACAAGGCACCTGAATGGTGTCCCTCAGGTCGATGTTCCTGAGCAGAATGACCTGAAGACGGTTCTGCATCATTCAAGCTTCTTGTGCTTGGTCTCACTTGCTTTTTCCATATCAGGGTGTTCTGCACAGGTGTCTCAGGTTAGATATAAGGAAGAAGTTCTTTACTGTGAGGGTGGTGAGACACTGGCACAGGGTGCCCAGAGAAGTGCTGAATACTCCATCCCTGGCAGTATGCAAGGCCAGGTTGGGCAGAGCCTTGGGTGACATTCTATGGCGAGGCATCCCTGTCTGTGGCAAGGGGTTGGAGCTGGATGATCTTAAGGTCCCTTCCAACCCAAACCATTCTGTGATTCTATTTTCCTTCTTTCTGTGCTGCCTGTGATGTAGAGGCAGTCCCGTGGCTCAGCTGTGGCCCAGCTGTGCTGAGATGACACGAGACTCTTCAACACCTTGTTCTGAAGTCCAAGCAGGAGGCCAGATCTGATCTGGTGGCTGGCCAGCGCGAGGAGGCTCTTGAACAATGGAGCTTCTATGATGGTTTTTATCCACCTCATAGCACTTCTTGTTATGGTAACAGTCAACTCCTTACTGTTTATAAGAGGCTTATAAACAGTGGAAGTCGTGTGGTTGGGAGGACTGGTGGGAGCTGCGCTGGGAGAAGCCTTCTGCTGGCTGGAGCTCTCAGGCAAAGGAGGTTGTTGCTCTCACTGCAGGGGAAGAGCTTTTCTGGCCTTACTGAAGTCACTCGTAGCTGATGTGCTGCTTTGGGGCCGGGTTTTAAGGCTCTTGCAAGGGAGAAGTGAGGGTGTAGCACATCTCTGATGTATTCCAGCACTTTGGGGATGCTCGTGGGGAAAGTGGATCCTCCCCAAGCTTGAGAGCAGTGCTGAACACCCAGAAAGGTACAGTCAGATGGTAAAGGGTTGGACTTTGCTTTCACCCTGTGCTGTAGGTTAACTTGTAATGACTTGTTAAATACTGTCTGTCTGTTGGAAATTTACTTCCAGCCGGTTCCTTGCCAATATTCCAGTTTATACAGTTGGGTTTGCTTTATCAAGCTTATAACGCAGAAGGGTGTTGTGCCTCTAAAGCAGATTTTATAGGGCTGGCTTTTGGCTCTCTTTCCCAGCTGACAATTTTAAGCTCTCTTGTAGCTTTCTGGTTACAAAGCAAACATTCTCCCTCCTTCTTTCACACCCCAAAATAGCTTTAAAGGCAAAGCCTAGGACTAACAGCAGCCTGCACTAAGCTCCGTGGTGGCCTCTCCTGTAAAACTCAGCACCTTTTGCAATGGCTTTGGGTGTATAATGGCTGCTGGTAGTCAGATGCAGCTCAGGGCACCCAAAGGTGCAGAACAGGCTCTGTTCCTAACTCCCTGCAGGCACCTAATTTAGTTGAGAGAGTCATCAGTGGAAATTAGGTGCCAATTGACTTCACAAAGCATCGAGAAGCAGGTTGGGCACCGAGCCCTGTGTCTTGGAGAACAAACCCTGTCGTAAGGAAGCCTGAATGTTCAAGTGACTTGTGGGTTTGGGTGTTTTTTTTAAGGAAGAACTTGCCATGTTTGTTTTTATCCCACTTTCTGATGGATTCTGATGCTCTGAATCATCACTGCAGTGTCCCACATTAATCCAGGGTAGCGCAGGCAGCTGCAACACTAAACCCCAGCCTGATGCTGGGTTCCCCTTCTGCCTTTTCTGGGTGCTGCTCCCAGCTTATTCAGAGCACTGTGTGCTGAATATTCATGTGGCTGAGCAGGAAGCTGGAGGCAGAGCTGTTAATGGCTGCGCTTAGACAAATAATAAAGAGCCTTTCCTGGAACACCCTCAAAGCAACATGTTTCCTTCCTTGCATTTTAGTGGCAAATCTCGGACTATTTTTACGAGCTTGGGGCAGTGCCTTGTGCTTCCTTCTCTTTTTTTGGCTAGCAGAGTGGAAATGGCTCTCAGCCTGACTGCTTTTCCCTTGGCCTTCCCAAAAAGCAGTTTGAGGTTTGATTGAATCCAACCTCTCTTCCCATTCCAGCTCCCAGTGGCAATTCCACATTCTGCCTGGAGTCTGCCTGCACTCCTGCACCTTCTCCTGTAGTCAGATGTGTTTCACAGCACAGATTCTGTGCAGCCATCTATAATGATCTAATTTATTGTGGGTTTATCTCCTCTTCCCAGTAGCAGCGTCCTTGGGGCTTGGGCTGGTGTCTTGAGCACTATTTGTGTGTGAATAGGCTTGTTTGTATTGCGGCTTGGGTTGTTAATGCTCCTGGCATGGCTCCCAGGTCTCACCCAAGTTATCCAAATGGAGCTGGGACGGCCTTGCCAGTCATTAGTCTCCTGGAATGAATCCCATGGAGCTCGTGCTCATCAAAAGTTAGCTCCTAGCTCTGTTTTACCTTCTTTTTTGCATGAAAGTGCTGAAGTAGATGTAGTGAGGAGCACAGTGAGTGGATCAAGGAGAAAGAGCGCTGCCTGCCATTGGTGTAGCAGTACCCAGGTGACAAAGTCCTCTCTTTTTTTGGGCGATCATTGTAAGAACACCATTTGTGATCCAGTTCTGCCTCTCCTCCTGCTGCCTGCTGAGCACTGGAGTTTCCCTATGGAAGTCACAGCCCTCCCTGAATCCTTCGCTCTTTACCCTGCTCAGTATCCTGGGACCATTGCAGACAGGTTTTCTATTGCCGGTTGCTTGAAAGACATCTTAGATTTAGTTGCACCTTGGCTTGAACTTGCTCCTGCAGGCCTGAGGCTGTGTCTGTGTTGGGTTTTACACCTGATTGTGAAGTGTACTTTGTAAACCAGTTGTAATCTATGCCGGTCCATGCCCTGCAGTGAGATGGGACAGGACAGATGCACTGAACCATCTGGGTGTTCTCTTTTTGCCTGCAGAAGGTGTTGCCCATCTCCTTCCTTCCAGCCGTAACTCAGCCATGTAAAACTGAGGCTGAAATTCCCTAAAGCGCCTCTTTTCACAATTGGTCGTTCTTTTGGAGGCTGAAAATCAGGAGGGGGAAATGAGGAGCTCTTTTGCTTCTGCCCCTTTCGCTGACACTCTTAACTTGCGGTCAGTTCCCAGAGCAGGTTCTTTTCTTTATGTCCCCATCTATAGCACTTTTCTTTCTTCTAACCCATTCTGCAGCTCATCCTTCACTCAGGTCCTCTCAGACAAGTAAATCTTAGCAAGAGAGAGATGTCAGTCAGCAGAACATGCAGTTTGGTTTTCTGTTCTTTAAGCCTATTTTTAGGAGATTGCTTTGCAGCTGCCTTGGGTTTGTCTCATAGTTGGTGCAACCTTGAGCTTTAAGTTTTGTGGTTGCATTAATGTAAAGTTATGGTTTATTCCTGTAAATCCTAAGGCTAACATGTGCTTGTATTGGTGTACCAGTAAGTGTGCTCATGCTGGAGGTTGGACCTGCTCTGGCAATGTGAAGCAGAACTATTTTAGCTTATGCCCAAGTGTTCAATGGGATGTGAAGTATTTCAGCCTCTCCTGCAAGGCACAGGGACAGGAGTGTCAGGCACCAGCATTCCTGCAGGAACAACAGTCACATGCAAGTACAATAGAGCCTTATTTTTAGAGCATTTTTCATACCAGCTCTATCCCCCAACGTTCAGCAGAGTTAATGGCTTGGGAGTGTCACAGAACCACAGCTGGGTTTGGGATGAAGGGACCTTAAAGCTCATCCAGCTCCAACCTCCTACATGGGCAGGGACACCTTTCTCTAGAGCAGCTTGCTCCGAGCCCCTGTGTCCAACCTGGCCTGGAATGCTGCCAGGGATGGGGCAGCCACAGCTTCTCTGAGTACCCTGTGCTAGTGCCTCAGCACCCTCACAGGGAAGAGCTTCTGCCTCAATCTCCCCTCTGACAGGTTAAAGCCATTCCCCTTGTCCTGTCCCTACAGGCCCTTGCCCAAAGCCCCTCTCCACGTTTTTTGTAGCCCCTTTAGGCCACCATCATCTGGACACAGGAGAGTAAAAGCCCCAGCAGCATCCTCAGAGGGGATGAGGTGCCAGTTGCTTGTGACTTTGGCAGAGCAGGAGGAGCCTGACTCAGAGTTACAAATCGTGGCTTGGGGCTGCTCCAGACCTCAGCTACTTGTCAGGAATTCAGCTGGAACAGTCCATAAGAGCTTCAGCAGCACAAACCCCACACTTCTTGTACCTGGATCCTGGTGTTAGTGAACCTATACTGGGGTGTAAGATACTTGTGGTAACATGGAAGTGCTGCTGAAGGTAACTTCCTAAAGACAATGAAGAGTCTGACTGTGGCCTTTCCTGTGGCATCATCTGCCAACCATGCCCATGACTTATCCTGTGGCTATGGGCATATCTCAAAGGCCAAACTACTGCATTTGGAAGGATAAGGAGCATCTTGGATTGAAAAGATCCCTAACTGTGCTTTCAAAAACACATTTCCTGCTTGTTGTGTCTCTTCCTAAACTGTTTCCAAATTGAAGTTTGTCAAATGGGTTCCATGAGGTGCCAACACACTTCCTGAGGGAAATCCTGTTCAGGAAGGCTGCTCTTTCATTGCTGCTGTTGATGCATGTAATATGTCTAATTCCTTTTAAGGGACTTAAAATATTACTCCTAGGTGTCTGTCTAGACTGGGATAATGGGTGTAGTTTTTTCTTAATGGCTTAGTTAACATGCTTTGGGATCACTTCAGTTTATGGACTGATGTACCAGGGGGACAGTAGCATATGGGCTGGCTTGAATAGCTGCAGGAAGATGAAACCTGGAAAGAAGGGGAAATTTTGGTTCTTGAGGTAAGTAAAATCGCTTCTCCCCAGCTCAGGGCCCAGGCAAGTTCTTCATTGCAAATAGAGGATCTGATGAGCAGCTCAGTTTGGATGAGAAGAGCTTCTGCCTAAGAGCTCATCTCAGTCTCCCCTGTGGCAGGTTAAAGCCATTCCCCTTGGCCTGTCCCTACATCCCTTGTCCCAAGCCCCTCTCCAGGTTTCCTGCAGCCCCTTTAGGCACTGATGCAGCTCTAAGGTCTCCCCTTAAGGAGCCTTCTCTTGTCCAGGCTGCCCCAGCCCAGCTCTCTCAGCCTGGCTCCAGAGCAGAGCTGCTCCAGCCCTCGCAGCATCCCTATGACCTCTTCTTGCCTTGCTCCAACAGCTCCACATCCCTCTTGTGCTGCTGGACCAGGACTAAAGGGGGGGGTCTCCCCAGAGTGCAGCAAAGGGGCAGGATCCCCTCTCTGAGCTGCTGCTCATGCTCTGGGGGTGCAGCCCAGCACATGGTGGGGGGGGTTATGGGCTCAAGTGCACACTGAAGCCGGGTCATGACATGAGCCCCTTGTCTCCTGGAAGCTATCGCAACACGTGCCTCCTGTGTCAGCTCAGTGTTAACCCAGCATCCTGGCATGCACTGAACTACTGCACAGAACATTTCTCATTTATCTCCATGCTAGCAGTAGGAAGAGGCGATGTCCCAACAAATCAAGGAGGAGATTAACTTCAGGAAGAAGCTGTCATAGCTCTGTTAGCGCTGACACTCTGGATTAGCTGTGCTACACGACTGGTCAAGTGTGGCCTTTGGCTGGGCTCTGCTTCTCCTTCTTCACAGCCATCCCCTTGTGACGCTGCAGTTGCTTTGGTGAGGAGTTGGAGCTTCGGTTGAAGGTGGGACTGAGATCCACAGCAGAGCAGATGCTCTCTTGGATGCAAAGCTCATGTTTATTCTGTTTTCCCCCATGCTGTGCCTGCTCCGGAGGAGTTGCTCCTGTTGAGAGCACTGCTCTATACAAGTAGGCTTCAGGAAATCTGTACTCTTAAATACCCTGTGCAAGCTCCAAGGGGTGCCTGATTATCAGCACAACACACACTTGAGACTGCTGTGAAGTGTGGCTTCAGCTTTCCTTCTTTTACAGCCAGCCTAGACGTTGTTTGCATGAGTTAATAAGGCAAAAGAGACAGAAAACACACACAGGCTCTTGGAGCACAGTGTATTTGGGTTGAAAATGGCTTTTGAGCTCTCCCTGAGACAGCAGCAGCTTGTCAGGGCCGTGCTGACAGAACTTGGAAGCATGCTTCAGTAATCTGTCTGCATTTCTTCCCTTCACCTTGCTGTTCCCAACATGCTGAAACTCATCAAAGCGGTGAAATACTGTCCCGCTGCTGCAGGAAGAGGAATGGGAATGTGCTCCCAGTATCCAATCAGCTGCTTATTCTGCCTGTTCTCCAGAATAGGATTTATTGAAGCAATTTATCCTGCCTAAATGTGACATAAATCTGAGCACATGTATGTACATACCAGGCATAGGTGGTAGTGAATGAGCAGCTAAATCTTGCTTTAAGGAATGAGTGAATCCTCCTAATGCTTTGCAAGATTAAGTAAACTGAGGGCTTTGCAGTGGGTTTCTCTTGGGTTTTAATAGAGGTGCTTGTCAGGACCTCAGAAGTCACATGCAGGCAGTCCTGGTTTGTTCTCCTGCTGTTGTAGGTAGCATGGCGACTGACAGCTCATCTGGTTCTTTACTTTCTCTACTGGCTTTTATATATGCATTGGAAGCATAGAATAAAATAGAACCAACCAGGTTGGAAAAGCCCTTTCAGCTCATCCAGTCCAACCATTCCCCAGCCCTGCCAAGGCCACCACTAACCCATGGCACTGAGGGCCTCGTCTCCATGATGCGTGGACACTTGCAGGGAAGGTGACTCCAGCACTGCCCTGGGCACCCTGTTTCAATGCCTGAGCACCCTCTGGGGAAGGAATTATTCCTTCAGCTCCATCTAAACCTCCCCTGGTGCAGCTTGAGGCTGTTTCCTCTTGTCCCATCCCTTGAGAGCAGAGAGCAGCCCCCTCCTGGCTCCATCCTCCTGTCAGGCAGTTGTAGGGAGTGATAAGGTCCCCCCTGAACAGGATGTAGAGAGACCCTGAGGTTTATTTTATGCTGGGGAAGGCTTGGGCTGCTCGGGTAAGGGCAGATCCCTGACCTGTGTAATTAAGCCAGCGCAGGGTTGGCTGGTCTGTGGGATCCAGCACTCTCCCTCCATCATAATTACTCTGCTTGTTTAACAATAAGATTTGTTTGTTGCTGGAATAAGCGCATCCTCAACCTCATCCCACACACCCGAGTTTCAGTGTAGGAGGGTGATTTAAGCACTCTTCAAACACTTCCAGAACTGGTCTCACTTTGACAGCAAGAGGTGTTGTAACTGTCCTTTAAAGTTTGGTGACTTTGCTGCTCTCAGCACCATAGCTCTTAACATGGAGCTGCTTCATCGCAGAATCCCAGGCTGGTTTGGGTTGGAAGGGACCATGAAGCTCCTCCAGTTCCAATCCCTTGCCACGGGCAGGGACATCTTCCACTAGAGCAGCTTGCTGCAAGCCTCTGCGTCCATCCCGGCCTTGTTCTTCCCTATGAGGGTGCTGAGGTGCTGGCGCAGGGTTCCCAGAGAATCTGTGGCTGCTGCATCCCTGGCAGTGTTCAAGGCCAGGTTGGACAGGGCCTGGAGCAAGCTGCTCTAGTGGAAGGTGTCCCTGCCCGTGGCAGGAATTGGGACTGGATGAGCTTTAAGGTCCTTTCCAACCCAAACCGTTCTATGATTCTGTGTTCCTGGCCACCTTTATTGCCTTCATCCTTACACTTGTCCTGTCCAAGTGAGCATTTTGGCCACTCGCCCGTTCCATTTGCAAGAGGGCTCTTTATCCTTTGTGAGCTTGTGTTTGTATAGGCTCTGGAGTTTTGCTTAGTAAATCCAAACATAGGCCAGGGTTGTGGAGATCTCTCCCCTTCGTGCAGGAGAACAACTGACAGCTACTTACTCACAGCTTTTGGTTGTTGCTTTGTGTGCTGCGGCCGAGCCAGTGCTCGGAGAGGGGAATTTCCCCCTTTGTAGCCACCCATTTTAGCTGCTTTAGCCCATGGTAATACAAGAACAATCTTGTTTTCATATTAAGCACTAAGTTTAAGATGTCTGTGCCTCTTCAATCCAAGCAGAAGGGGAGTATTTGCTGTCCCTCAGCATTCCCCCTCCGCTGTTCTGTCGCATTCTTGGAGCCCTTTCTCATATAGCTCCTAAAAATAACAACCCTCCCCCCCTTCTCATGCTGCTCGGTGCGCGTGTCAGTGGTTAGAAAGGCAAAAAGAGCCCTTAAAAGAGCTTGTGTCTTCGTGGCCACGTTCTGGTTTCAGTTCTGCTCTTGCCTGCAGCGAGCTGACATGTGTCACCGAAGCCAAGTGCTGAGGAAGAGATGCTGGAAGCAATACGAAGAGCCGGAACGTGTTCGCAAAGTCAACCCCCTGAAGAGAAAGCATTTGCTTTGTTATGGCTTTTTAAAATCCTGCTATAAAGACAGCAGTGGGGGGGGAGAGGGGGGGGCAGCAGCATTTCTGGAGGTGGGGGGGGTGACTTTATTTACTCTTGATTTCTTATTAATAAGGACAGCTTCACTTGTAGCATAATAGGAGTGAGTGTTTTGTTATCCTTGGCTATAAGCTGTGATAAACTACCCCTGCCATCAGCCTTGTAGTTTACCCACTAGGGAGCCAGATTATTGCCTTGTAAACCAGAGCACCACTCCTATAATCCCTTAATTAATTAAATGACAAATTTTAGTTCTCTCCCATTGAAAATATAACTTGTACATAGAGAGGACTTGGATTTATTTCATCGCTTCAAGCTCACGCATTTTTTTTCCCCCTCTCTGTAGATTGTCTTTGCTTCTGTATCTGTGCTTTCCTCAATGCCTCCATCTGGGGGGTGTTCCAGAGGTCTTTGCTAAGCAGGGTGGTCCTGTGCTGGAGCAGAGCAGCTTCCAGTGTCTGAAGGGGGCTACAAGGATGCTGGAGGGGCACCTTCATCAGGGACTGGAGCGATAGGACAAGGGGTGATGGAGTCAGACTGGACCAGGGGAAGTTCAGGTTGGATGTAAGGAAGTTCTTCCCTGTGAGGGTGATGAGGTGCTGGAATGGTTTGAATGGAGAAGGTTTGGGTGTCTCGTCACTGGCAGTGTTCAAGGCCAGGTTGGATGGGGCTTGGAACAGCCTACTCTAGTGAAAGGTGTCCCTGCAGATGGTGACACTGAGATGCACAAAAGTCCTTTGACCTTCTCAGAATCAATGCTGGGCCTTAGTGGAAGCCCAGGCATGGAAAACTCTGGCTTGTTTCTCCAACTGGGCTCTCCAAAGTCGTATTTAAACTTGGCTTGGATTAATTCCTCTTCCTCAATTGTGCACAAAGAATCCTCCTTCCCTGCAGCATTCATCAATGCCTGCCCTGCAAAGAGCAGCTTCTGCTCTTGGTATTTGAATTTTGGGAGCTTATTTAACAATTTCCTCTTCTTTTTTCTCTCCTCAGCTTGACTCAGCTACATGAAATATGGGTGACGACAGGCCGTTTGTGTGCAATGCCCCCGGCTGTGGACAGGTATGCTTCCAGGGTGCTTTATTGGGAACGTGGTGGTGTGAATCAAAGTGGCTGTTTTATCACTCAGGCAAAGAGTTTAAAGCCGGTGTTTTACGTGAGCACTGGAGGTAATCAGATCAGAGGATTTGCAGTGTGTAAATCCAGGTTATGAGCAAGTGCACTCCAAAGTAATGAAACCTGCCTTGCTTTGTGGGGTATTGGTATTCCACTGGTGTTTCCCCCACAGCCCAGAGAGAACCCTCATCTTCTGTTAATGTTTTCTGGGAGTGTTCCTCAGCTTCTCTCAAGGCCGTTGAAGCAAAGGACAGAATCAGCTCTGTCGGGATGCGTTTGCTGCTGTCGCATATTCCTTAAAGCAGCTGAGAATGTGACACTTGATGGTTTGTGTTATGTGAACCCCAAACTGCTGGAGTCTATTTTGGGCTTGCAGAAAGAAAGAAGAGGCCCATTGTGAATTTGTCCTCCATGGACAAAGTGCTAGAATTGAGTATGGCCTTGCTTTCCTAGGGCAAAGCTTGGTGCCTTGAATGAGCCACATCTCCTTTTCCATCACACAGCCAGGAAGGCACCTCTCCATTGTGTTTGGTTTTGCATTCCCAAAGCTGAGTTTAGGGTTTCCCTGGTGTTTGGTGGCAGCTCGCACACTGTGTTAATGGGAGGAACAGGCGGTTGTGCAATTGAGAGCTGTTAGAACATGGAGCTTCTGTGGCTGGACAGCCCTGTGTGCATCACAGCAAGAACTGCGTTTGTCTCTTCTGAAGCAGTGAGCATCCAAGTGCCAAGATGCCTTTGGTAGAGGGGGGATTGTAGCTTTTAATTAGGTATTAAGTGATGTGCACACACTTTGTTTTCCTGGCTGCAGCCATGGGATGTCAGCTTGCCAAGTGATTACGCTGGGATGCATTTGGGAGCTATAACCCATCCCAGGGTACTCACCCATCGTCATCCCTGCTTAGTTCTTTGGTGTATTTAATATCTTAATACCTCTTGTGGGGCTCTCAATTAAGATGAAAGAGAATTCTGCATCCCCAGGGCACATCCTTTTGAGCCTGCATGTGGATTCTGTGCCATGTTTATTCTTAGAGCACAGAAATGGGGCCAAAATCTCATCTGGTAACTCCTGGAGACTGGGGCTTTGTCAAAATACACTGTTGTAACTCAGCTTTTTGGCCATTCTAACTCTGGTCTCATCCGAAGCCTTTTCCATTCACTTGCAGGTGATCTTCCTCTTTCTTCTTTTTTTTTTTTGGGAGGCTGCTTTTTATCTTGTACTTCTTTGGCTGTGAAATTGTGCAAGTCATTTCTAAAATGTATGAGCTGTATTTGAGCACTTAATGGTGTGAGCACTTCAATCATACAACCTTCAGCTCGGATTCAAACACGCAATTAAGGCAAACAACAATGTATTTAAATTTAATCTCCCCCAATCTCCCACAAATGACAGATAAAGGTGGTTGCTTCCTCCTTGTGCTGTTCCAGACTGCTGCTTATGGGTAATTCTGCCAATTCTTCATGTTAATATTGAAATGTTAGAATCGGGGTAATTCAGAGCACGATGATTCATGGGGATCCAACCTGACCTCGTGCACGGCTTCCTAGAACGTCCTTCACTACCTGCTCAAAGCAGAGCGTTAAATAGTGATGATCCAAACTTGATGGAAAAGATTTCCAGTGATGGGAAATTCACCACAGCCCTTGGTTAAGTTGTTCTCATAGTTAATTCCTCTTGCTGGTAAGGGAAAATGCTGCCTTATTCTCAGTCTAAACCTATTCAGCTGCAGCTTCCAGGTTGTGGGTCTGGTTCAGTTTGGTTTGTTAGAAGATTTGTGATGCCTGTAGGTACCCACTGACTGATCAAATCATCCATTACATTCCTTTGGACTAAATACACCCAGCTCCAAGTCTCTCCCTGTAAGTCCTAGCGTCTTCCATGCATTATTTCATTCTCTTTTCTGTGCACAGCTTCACATTGGAGGGTTTTAAGAGCTTTCCCAGATCCTGCTCACCACTAACCGGCAGCATTACCTCTGGAGAAGCTCGGTGGTACCCAAACCTGTCATCAGCTAAAATTAACACTGGATGAACTGGGCTTTCTGGGGCAAGTGGAGTAAGGTTGGGTGGTTGTGCTGAGCTGAGCGCAAGGGGAATGCAATGGGTAGCTTTGGATCTTAAAATGAATGTGAATTTGAAGCTGGGGGGCTGATGGTGCCCAGCAGCTGCCTGCAGGGCTCAGCCTCCAAAGCATGTGCTGCATTGTTTCCCCAGCAGCTTGTGCTGCCTTTTGGCACTAAAGCCTGACCCCTTGACAAGCCCCATCAGAAACAGCTTCTCTGTGGGGATTCTTGTTAAAGTGAAGCCTTAACAGGGGTCAGAGGGGGCTGCACCTCTCTCTGTTCATTCCCTCATTCCCAAAGATCCAGACCTTTGGCTTTAAACATTGCTCTGTGTGATCTGCCACAGAAACATCCTGACTTCCCACAGATGCTGATGCCTGCGGCTCCTGTCAGACCCTGGATAGTCCAGAGTTTTGAGCTTTCTGAAGGGAATCTGGTTTTGTTTCACCCAGGCACACAAATGCACACCCAAGCATGCTGTGTTCCTGCTTTTTCCCAGCTCAACACCCAGCCAGGCTGTGGCTGGCACTGGAGATGGTGAAACTTCCTGCAGGACTCAGCCTTTTTTCCTGATTCTTTGAGACCTTTGGGTGCTTTTTCCTTAGGAAGAGCGCCACTGGAAGGGGATGGCTGTCGAGCCTCTTGGGTTATCACAGGGTAGCGCTTGGCTCACCAGATCCTTTCACCACATGGCTCCAGCGTCTTTGTTTCTTCCATTTCCAAACCTTTGATCCCATGCCCAGTCCATTGGCATGTTTTTATCCCTGCAGATTCCTCTTCTTTTGGCTATTCCTCTGTTTGAGGGGTGCACTCTGGTTTTGGTGGGCTGCTCCCATGGGAACAGGCTGCTTTAGCCCTGGGTAAATTGAAATGAGCTTCTGGATTTCACTGTTGGCTGGGATAAGGGCATGGGAACAAATCCCCCCCGTCCTTTTCCACTCAGTACAATTAGGGATCTGCCTCTTGCAGTCACTGCAATGTGCTGCAGCATGGGAGAAGGAGAAGAGAGAACTGATTTGAATGAGAGACTGGAGACACTGTGAAGGCAGAGGTGACTTTCCCCTATTTTGCTTTCCAATGTAATGTCTTTGAACCATGAGCTGCTGCTTTCCCTCTGGAGCTGGTATCAGCCCTGTCTTTCATGGTATATGTCCTTCATTTCCTTCCCTGTTTCTATGCAGAGAAAGGCTGCCAAGCTTTTCAGGGAAGAGAGGATGGGGAAGAGGGAATAGCCACCAAAAATAGATGAGCAGATCTCACTGTACCCCCCGTATCATCCCAGCTAGTGGGCTTTCAGTGGGGCTGTAAACATGTTTTGGTTGCTAGGTCTTGAATGGTGGCTATTTTTGGAGCCTGGACTCAAGATCGCTTCCCAACAGCGAGGCTGCTGTGCCACAGCTGACACCGCAATGTGCTGCAGATCCTGCTTTTAAACCAGATTCTTCTCAAGGTCATTCATCTGGTTTCTCCTCAAAAAGGATGGATGACACTGTCCTCTTCCCTTACCCGCTTCCCCATGTCCTTTATGTGTGGAGGGAGAAGTATCCTACAGCAGGGACATGCCCTTTTGTGCTGCTGCCTGAGGATGAAGGCAGAGGTAGAATACGCCGAGCAGAAGCCACAGAGCAATGCCTCAAGTGAGGCTTTCATTGACTCTCTTGAGTGAAGCTAAGCTGGGCTGATGTGTGCGTGCTCTGCCGCTGGGTCGTGGGGAGCTTTTCATTGACCAACACCCCCAAGTCCTTCCCCTCAGGCTGCTCTTCTGCTCCTCTGCTGAAGGCTTTGGATACTTGAGGCTTTATGAAGTGGCATAAAGGAGAAACATCTTTATTAATAAGACTGTTTGGGCCACTCCTGTTGCCTAGCCTAATGGAGGGGCCATAACACTGAATATCTTCTGCTGGGCGCAGGACTTTTCCTAACCCTGCTTCCCCGCTCCACACCATTTCCCTTGTTCATAAGTAACACAAATCATCACTGGGGTCCTAATTCCAATGCTCCAGTTACACATTGAGGCCATTTCCTCAAACAACCATTTGCTTTTGAAACCTCCCCTTAATTTACCAGTTTATTCCCTTTAAACCTGTGGCACTGAGGTGATGGTCGGGCAGCGTCCGAGAAACGCAGAGCCCACAACTTCCATGAGGCCAGAAGATGATTTTTCTTCTTTGTGGTTTATTGTATCCTCTTATCTTGTCATATAATAGAAATAATGTTTATGGCATTGAGGCCTCAGCATCACTTGGCATTTAACCAACCTCAAAAGCAGTTTATTGCTTTGTATACTCTGCCGCCATGACCATTATCCCTTAAATCTCTATTGCCTTGTAATATACGAGGCAACAAATGGCTTCTGAGATTGGTTAAATGTGGAACTGAAGCTGAGGTGGGTTTTGTAGCTTGTATAATCCAAACGAATATAGATTATTCCTTTTATATGAGTCCTGGTATAGAGGTGGGGGGGAAATGGCTCTTCTCTTGCTGAGAGGCTGTGAGCTCTCCTCATCACAGCTCAAGCTTTGGGATGGTCCAGGATGTGCTTGGTGCTGTGGTCACTCCATGGGATTTCCAGCCATGAAGTCATGGCTGTTGGCAGCCTGAGCTGTGATTTACACCTGTCTATCTTCATCCCACATTCAGGAAGGGACCAGCTCCACCAGTGTGAGGCATGAGTCTTGTCCCTGTCCCTGCAGGGCCATCAGTTGCAGAGTAACAGACAAGCAGGTAGGCAGGCGTAGAGGAAGAAGTGCCTTTGACTCTTTGCTTTCAACAAAGCATCTTTAGTATGATTTTGAAGGTTTGCTTTGTTCCCATACTTCTCTCATCCCTTTGTAAAGCAAAAGGGAAGGAAATATTCCCTGCTGGAAGCTGCTAGGAGCCACCTCGACCATTATGAAGTCTCAGCCCTGCTGGGACCTGCTACCAGCCCTGGCCAGGACCATGCAGAACGCAACTGTGTTTGGTTTGAGTATGAGCGTGTACATAAAGAAATGGTTGTGTGTTGATTTAACAGCCTCTGGAGATGTTATTCCTGGAGCTGAGGAAGGGAAACCAGACAAACTGCCTAAGAAATTCTAGGTTCAACTTGAATCCTTGAGGAACTCCAGCCTAACTGGCTGCCTGCTGTTAGAGCAAGCAGGAATGGAAGTGGTTATTAAGCACAGTTATGATACCCTGGCCTCCAGTAGGAATTGTTACTGTCCTGGCACGGGAAATGAGTGGGACTGGACTTGGACACAGGCCTTTGCCCTAAAAAATTCAGGCTTCTAACACCCAGTGATTCAATGAGGTAGGAAGCATTATTCCTTGGAAAGCTGAGCCTTCTTCTGTGGAGCAAGATGAGGAATGTCAGTCCCCAAAGCTGCATGTGAAGATCACAGGCCAATAACAGGACTTGCCCCTTCCAGGCTCACATGGATTGATGTTTGGTCTCAGCTCCAGGTGATGCCACGACACAGTGGGGCTGGATGCTGCATGTCACCAGGGACCCAAGCTCAGGGCTGGCTCACACCGGAGGCACTTCCCATCTCATCTGATCTTGGAAGCTGAGCAGGGTCTACGATTCTATGATCTCCAAGCGCATGCAGGTGGCTCCACGCAGTGCCAATACTTCCCAACATGCCCCAAAGCATCGCTCCCTGTTGGGTTCGAGCTGTGGTGGATGTTTCCCCTCTCAGTATTAAAATGAGAAATGGTGGATGTTAAGGATGGAGCAGGAATAAAACCCTGCCCTGAGCTTTGTGTCAGCTCCGGCACAGCGAGCACTTGTCTATGTTAGCAATAGCATCACGTATGTGCCATGTCCCTACTGCACCCGGATGATTTGAAGAGCTGAGCCATAAACTCCAGTTTCTTTTCAGGGTTTGAAATGGAAAGGAAAAGGCTGCAGCTCCGTGGTGAGGAATTCCGAGCTGTGTGCTCCTGCTTGCTTCACATCTGCAGCCTTTTTATAGGAAGCTGAAATGAAATCCTACAGAGAACCATATTGGTGAAAGGTCTGTCTATGGTTTTACAGGGAGGCAGGTTTCCAGAGTTCATTCTGGATTTCAAATGAAGGCCTCTCCAGCTGCAGTACCTGCACATCAAGCCCGCAATGGCAGATGCTCCACAAATCTCAGTGCAGTTACAGGCTGTAATGGGTCCACATACAAGTAGTGTTTGGTTATAGTAACTCTTGAGGTTGTTAGCCTGAAAAGAAGTGGATTAATCGGAATTGTAACTCATGTATTGTCAGCAGAGTGAAATGAGCTCTCCCACCTCTTGTTTGAAGGTAGGTTTTGGAGGCGGGGAGGGGGAAAGCTAATTTGGAATACTGAGAAGCTTGGGAAGGCATCTGAAAGCAGGAAACGTTTATTTTTTACACTCCTATAACTTAAAAACGGCCAAACCAATTTAAACCAAATTGGATAATAAAAAATATTGCTCCTGGGCTGAGCCCCTCTATGCCAAGTTCCAGCCTGGAATGAATTTTTATGGCCAAATTATAAAGCCCCTCGAAATGAAGGTTTAAAATGGAAATGTTGACAGACCTTTAACTACAAAAGCACTGTCATAGAAGTTCTTTTTTTTCCAAAATGGCTGTTTTAAAATATAATTAAGACTTAAATATTATTTAATAGCAGCATTTCCTGTAAGTTAAAAATCTTTATCATTCCACTGCCTGGGATTCATTGCCACTTCGGAGCGTGCCAGCTCTGCTTTGCATTTGGAGCACGTGTGTGAGCGCTGAACCCACACAGACACTTGTCTGTCAGATGGAAATGGCTCTGGACAACATTCCCGATTCCCCTTTTCTAAATAAGAGCCTGGATGCCAAAAGGACTCGCTGGACCCCTGCTCCAATCCCGTGGCTCCCGGAAGGAGCAGCCGCGTGAGGCTGTGCCAAAGCTCAGCTCTGCTAACATGAAACCTCAGTGGTTCATTCCTTGTAGGAAAACCCGTTTTCATCCCCTCTGGCTGCTGAGGTGCTCAGTAGGAGTTGTGCTTTTAGCCTGCTAGCTGCTTTGGTGTCCTCCATGCACACTGAGGGTGCTTTGGAAAGCTGGAAACCAGCAGCCATGAAGAACCTGGGAGCTGCTTCCTCGCAGGAATAAAGGAAAAGGCTTTTCTTTCGCAAGGGCTTCCCACAGGCTTCTCCCTGCGCTTGCTGTCGCAATTCCCAATGCCAGGCGATGGCCTCATGCCATGGGGCAGGATGATGGTGAGCAGTTGTCAGCCTCCCTCAGCGTAGGGCTTGGTTTTCATCCCTGCCCCTTGCTTGCACTGCTGATTCCTCTATTTCGCTGCCTTTCCTTCCACTCCCTCCCCATGTTTAAAAATACCCCTTGGTTGCTGCAGTGCAGACTCAGGGTTGTTGCAACACCCTGTTCCTGCTCTGGCACATGGAAGTGGAACTGGGAACAGTGTCCTCTCCTTTCCTGCTGTATTTCTGGCTCTCTCCTTCTTGGCAGCTGGATAAGCTTTAACCCTACTGCCAAATGCCTTCCTTGGGCAGCCTTTGGTATGGGATGCTGAGAGACCCCTGAGGTCTTCACCTTAATGGTTGGGTGCTCCTCTTCTTCCTCACCCGTCTGCAGCCACATGTAAAGGGCTGGGGGTGTGAAACCAGATTTTTCCTTCTAGCAGGGCCAGTCGCAAGCTGCGGCATCCACCCCTAAGGCCATTCTGTTTTAAAGAGCAAGATTTATGCAGGAATGGTTATTCCATGCATTTCAGGCTGTTGCTGCGTCGTCCTCCTGTGTGTACGGCTTGTGTAGCGCTAGGATTTGACTAGCAAAAGGACTCAGGACGTGCTTGAGAAGGCTCTGCTGTGTGTTTGATGAGAAACCTCCCAGGTTTGGTGGTTGAAATGGATCTGTGGGGTTTGTGTGTGTGAAGTAACTGCTTCGAGCACGAACTGGTTAAGGTGCAGAGATCAATAACTTCAACTCATGTTAGTTCCCTCCTAGTTTGGATTTTCTTAGCATCTGGGCTGTGACTTTGGCTTCTTACTCTGGAGGTACAGTGGGGTTTGGTGATAGCCTTTACATTCCTGCCCCAGGGCTGCTCTAGACCAAGCCCCCGTTAGGATTTGTGAGCCAGATTGGCCGCTGCAACAATGAAAATGAAGAAATAGCACCTTTTGGATTTGATGAAACGCTGCATTGTTTCCCCTCCTTTATCATCTAAGACATGCTGTGCCAAGGCTGCAGAATACCTGAATAACACCTTCAAATCTGCAGGAAGCAGCATTAATGCAAGGCCTGTCAGAGAAGATGCAACTGGAGGATGCTCTGTGCGTGCCCGCCGCCATATCCGCATGCTCTACAGTCGTTCATTAGCATCCTTGTTCATTTTGGCATAAAACTGGAGTATATGAGGCGGCACACAACTAGTAAACCTATTTCATGGGGCAACAGAAGAGCCAGTAATGGATCTAATTGCCCTTTTGGAGCACCTCTATAGTCCCAAAGGATTCTTCAAGCACTCACAAATCACAGCAGAAACTCAGCTCCTGTCGAGCTGCGGTGCTGGGGAAGGGGCACTGGGGGGGTCCTGGATGAGGGGACCCATCCTGCCTGCAGAGCAGCAGCCCTGTTCTCTTCATTACTGTTTAAAAACTGCCTTTAACCTTCCTTGTTTTGAAGGAAGGGCACTGAGGAGCATCGAGCCTGATTTCCAGGGAAAGCTGGGCTGTTAAACCATCTGCTCTTTGATGGGTGGCTTGCAGACTCAGCAGCTATAAATGTATATTTAGGGAGAGAGTGCACACTAGGATATGTTCCTATATAGTCTCATATGTGTATCTACATATATATTTATATGAATATGAACATATTATATGAATATGAGCATATAAGGGAGATTAGATATTAAAATCATGGAATGGTTTGGGTTGAAGGGACCTTAAAGCTCATCCAGTTCCAAGCCCCTGCCATGGGCAGGGACACCTACCATTACAGCGGGTTGCTTCAACCTGGCCTTGAACACTGCCCGGGATGGGGGCAGCCACAGCTTCTCTGGGCAACCCATTCCAGTGCCACACTACCATCATAGTAAAGAATTTCTTCCATATATCTAATCTAAATCTCCCCTTTTTCAGTTTAAAGCCATTCCCTCTTGTCCTATTACTAGGTGCCCTTGTTAAAAGTGCCTCCCCACTATTAGGAGTAAGTTCTTCACTATGAGGGTTTCCTGTTTCCTGGGAACATGATCAGGGCTGCAAAAATACCCCCAAATGAACCCGTGCACTCACAGGGAATGATTCCTTCTCTTTTTGCTTTAAGGGAGTTCCCCAGTCACAGTTTCTGCTGGGACCGGGCTAATCTCAGCCCTTATCTAAGGCTCTTGCTCTATATCATAAATGCAAACTGTATGTGCTGCTAGCACGGAGCCATAAATTAAGCCAGGCTTTTATTAACTTGCAATTAGACTGATCTCAAAGCTTGCTTGTGGTCCTGAGCTTAACAGGAGCAGAAGGCTGTTGGTGGCTGTGCGCTCCTGTAGCTGGCACTGCCACGCTGGCTGTGGCTTGGGAGTTCAACCTCATGTGAGCTGATCCTGATCCATCCATACTGGAGGGCAGGAACCATCCCTCATCAAGCAAATGAGAGCAGGGCAGTGGGTTTGGAGGTGGTAGAGGGAGGAGGGCTGGTTGGGAAAGGAGAGAGATCTTAAGATACAATCGAAACCTGCCTTACGCTCAGGAATGGGCTTTTCTTCCTCTTTTGAGCTCCGATTTGTTTTCTTGCACAGTAAAATATTTCCTTATTTAAAAGCAGTCTTTTAAACACAAGGCTGTTTGGTTTTGCGGGGGTTTTAGTTGTCATTCAAAGCCTCACTTGCTACCTGTCAGCTTTGTGTGGTACTGCATGAGTTACTGCCCAAGCGTGGGTGCAGCACGGAGCTTTAGCATCGTGCCAGAGACTCACAGAATGCTTTGGGTTGGAAAAGACCTTAAGATCACCTGTTTCCAACCTCTGCCACAGGCAGGGATGCCTCTCACTATCACGGATACACTTGATTTTCAAAGAGGTGCAGGAGTTTTCATCGTTTTCTATTAGATTCTTGCACAAAATCCGATCAAGTGGCTGTTTAAGGATTAAAAAAGCAAGTATGGGGTCCCTTCCTGAGGCTTCCATCTCCTTCTCAGCAAAAACAATGCTGAGAAGGATGCTTTAGGTTACAAGGAGAAGGGGCAGGAGTGTTTTCCTCCTGCTCCTGAGTCCCTGCATGGAGATAGATGTTAGTAACCAACACCATGACCTGGTTTTATTTCAGTATCTAAACAACCAGTGGGTTTCTATTTTCCTGAGCCCACTTCCCCTGTTCCACCCTCTAATCCCAGAAGGACACAGCCGAGCTTTGCAGAGGCACCGGCAAGCGGGCAGAGCCGGCTCCTGCCCGTTGGAAAGGCAGCTCAAATCCTCTCTTTTTGTCCCAGGGATGCTCTCGCCGGCATGGGAACGGGCTTTGTTGGCTGGAGGAGGCCGCTCCGCCCCTCTGCGGCAGCGGGCGAGCGATCCATGCGGTTCTTCCCGGCCGCCGCGGTGCTGCCAGAGCGCGGGCAAACAGGAGATGCTGTGGCCTTATACCCTGGGTGGGGAGAAAATCCCCCCCATAGCATCTCATTGCTGAAGAGCAGGGTGGAAAAACGCCTTTAACGTGTAATTTCAAGTCTTTTGTAGAGATTTCTTGTGATAGCTGAGCTCAAAAGCAGAGCTGCTTATAGAGGGCTCATAGTGCCTTTTTGAAGCATTTAAGCGGGGTTTAGACTGACATTTCCCTCCGTGGGTGCTGCTTTGCATGAGCACCTTCCTTCAAGAGTCAGCTGTTGGGCTGAGGTGTAAAAGCTCACAATAAATACATTTATTTATGGATTTTATATGTATATATAGATAGATATATATATAGAGAGAGAGACGGGTGGATTCACTGGGCAGCCACTGCGTTATCCTGCCGTCACGGGGGTTGTGATGCTGTAGCCACACAAAGGGCTGGTGTTTGCATGTCAGAAAGAGAATAAACCCCCACTTTTGGGGCTTTTCCTTCTCTGTGTGTAAAGAACAAGGCACGGGGGTGGTCTGCAGCAGTCCCTTTGTGTACAGGAGGCAGCAAGGGGGAACTTGTTCATTGCCACCCTTGTGTGAGTGGAGCTGGGCTGGAGGAATTGAGGCTAAAGCAGGGCCTGGGTGGGAGAGGAAAGGGCTGAGCTCTTGGTACGAGCCCTACACATCTCCTACAGTGGTACATCTGAGGAGGAGCATCGTGTTTAGTTAACACCTGCTTAATGCTGCCAGCAGAGAAACAGCTCCACCACTTCCAAGCACTTGGAGCAGCTGTTTTCCTCAAATAATTTCTTTTATATATGCTGGGTTAAAACAATAAAACCATTAAAGTCCTCAAATTCCCCCTGAGAGTAAACACGTAGACAATAAAGAGCTGTGTGTGTGTAGAGGGGATGGGGTGGGAGAGTTCTGCAGCACTGCAAAACAAGCTATCAGTTCATCTCAGCACTAAAGGCTGCAAATGGAACCGGTCCATCGAGTGAAGTTCTTGCAGAAGGTTGAGCCAGGCTTTGGGGGCTACTTGAACTAGTTCAGGTTGTTGGTAAATGGGAAACGCATCTTGTGTAGCAGTTAGGCAGAAGGGGGTGCTTCATTTAGGGGTCAGTCGAATAGCTGACAGCAATTCAAAGCGTCACTTCTGTTAATCTGCTTAAAGCCTCCTTAATGTGGCTTCAGACAGGGAGATGAGAGCTTCAGCTGCACTAAAGCTCAGTTATGAGAATGAGTATTACAAGGACTGGATTTAAAGCCATCTAAGCAAGGCTTAAAGAGCAGATCGTGCCTGTGCAGCCTTGCTGGTGTGTGTCTTGCTGGCTCTTTGCTATAGTTGCTTTATGCTTCTACCTTCCCCAGTCTTCTGTTACCCCACACATCTGCAGAGCCGGTGCTGAGGATACAGCGCGAGCTCCTCATGGCACAGCGTCGCTTTGACATCTTCATTCTGGCTTGTGCCCTTAGAAAAGCTGCTAATTCACCTCCTCGCTGGGGTCTTAATCCAGGCTTTTGTTCCTGAGGCTGGGGGAGGTGTTTCCTGCACACGTTTTTGGTATTAAACCCACTTTGTGCTTGCTGTGGTAGCTGGGCTCCTTTTTAAGAAGCTTACGTGCTGCTTGCTATAAACCTCCACCCATTTGTGAGCTTTAGAAGAGAATTTCAATGCCTTTTGCTTTGCCTGCAAGTGAAATTTTATGTCCTGCAGCCCGGAATGGGGGCAGCAAAATGGGAAGGACCCAAAGATGCGAATCCAGTGATTTTTGGTGACCTCAGCTGTGTATTTCCACATCGCTGAATCATCACCCTGTTGGCACCGCAGCGGGGGGGATCTGTGCCTGCGAGGCTGTAGATCAAACACGGCGGGGAAAAGCTGATGGCAAAGCTGCTTGTGTTACATTGCTTCTATCTCCTCTTCATTTTGCTTGCACTTTAAGGGTTTATCCACTTTATTAAGGGCTGCAGGTGGAAAGGGATGTTAAAAGGGTATATACAGGAGGCAATTAGAAGTGAGTGAGAGCCCTGGGCTGGTGTGAATCGCAGCTGGGAGCTCACAGAAAAGCTTTTGCTGAGGATTTGGCTGGGTCTGGAGAGCTGGGAGTGGGTTAATGCACTCCTGGATGTAATCCTGGGGTGTAGATGGCCCCGTTGGGAGCTCTGGCATTGCAGAGGTTGTGAGATGTGTGGAAATGAATGTGAGAAGAGCAGGACTTCGCTATGAGGATGGTGGGCCACTGGAATGGGCTCAGTAGAGAAGCTATGCCTGCCCCATCTCTGGCAGTGTTGAAGGTCAGGTTGGACAGGGCTTAGAGCAACCTGCTCTGATGTATGGTGTCCCTGCCCATGGCAGAGGGCTGGAACTGGAAGAGCTTTAAGGTCCCTTCCAAACCATTCCATGATTCCATATATCTAATCTAAATCTCGCCTCTATGTTCATATAATGAATACTAGATGAACTAGATAAGCTTTAAGGTCTCTTCCCACCCAAACAGGTCTGATTCCCCATGAACCTGACGTGGCTTGCTGGGGAAGACTTGGCACCATTTGAAAGTCGGTGCTGTTGCCTAATGATTGCAGCTAATTTGGGGTGGGAAAAACGGGCTCCAGAGCCTGCATGTGGGAGATGTTCCTGCTGGAGGCTAGAGTCAGGCAAAGAGCTTGGAGTTAGAGCCCTCTGCAATAGAAACCCATAAATCCTGAGCGAGAAGAGGGTCACTGAGAACCTCATCAGGGTGGGAGCAGCAGCGCCGCGTTAATATGCCCATAAATCTACCTGTTACAATAAACCAGGTGGCTCTTCCAAGAGGCAAAAAGAGTCAAGCGCCAGGAATTGAAGGGTTTTTTGCTGCCTATCTGCTTTTAAAAGCTTAATTATGGTGCTGAGCTGACACCTGACAACTTATCATGGGCCTTGTAAAAGACAGGGCTGGGTTTTGTGTCTGTATCTGGGAAGCAGGGGCAGAAAAAGAGGGAAGGAGCTCTGTGGGTTGGCCAAAAGCACCATGTGGGGAGGCACAAAGGAAGGATGCACGGCCTTGGTGGGATCGTTGTAGGAAGCTGGTTGTGCTTTAAGGGCTGCTTGGAATAAAGAAGGTAAAGGGAGGTAGAGAATGGAAATTGTGCCTTAGGATAAGGTGTGGAGCTCTGTGAATAAGGGTGGATGGGAAGGGATGCGAGGGCATGGAATGGCTTTGACCTGGTGGGAATCACTGCAGGGGTTTGGTGGATTCCTCAGTTTCTCATTTCACATCTTGCACTGGGATATACATGGAGACAGGAGCTGGCCAAAGCCATCCCCACTGAGCACTTGTACCTCTCACTGCAGACAGAGCAAGCTGCTCTAGTGGAAGATGTCCCTGCCCGTGGCAGGGGGTTGGAACTGAATGAGCTTTAAGGTCCTTTCATCCCAAGCCCTTCCATGATGCTATGATTAAGTCAGTTATGTGGGTCTACACTTCCTTACAGCATGTTCTTTCCAACTAACAAATGCCATCCTTAAAGGGGGGAAAAACCCCAAACCACTTGAATTCTGTCTTCATTTAACATGCTGCTCTCACCAAACTTGCTGTTGGAGAGGCTCAAGCTCAGGCCCACAAAACCCACCCCTGTTTTCAGGCGGTGGAGCCTCACGCACCATGAATGGGTGGGCACATACCCAATATCATAGATGAATTGAAGGAAATCAACCTTCCAGTGCATTAAAAACCTGAATGGGGACCGTGGCATCCTTTTCCTAATTGTAGTGGTGTTCAGAGGTCAAGGCTGAGTCACGGAGGCTCTTCCAAGCTTCAGCACAATGAGAGCTTCCAAGCACTGGCACAATGAGAGCTATTTCCCATTGGAGCTAACTTTTCCTTTAGGATCAACTTTCTTGTAGCCCTGAAACAATAGTGCAGCAGCGAGAGGATGCTGTTAGCCTGGTGCAGGCATCTTCTGAGCAGACAACCCCCAAACCTCTCAGATGAGACCAAATTTAACCTCCCTTCTCCTTAACCCTTGAGAATTAGCTTAGGGAATGACCATAAAGGGCTTGGACTGGAGTTGAGGCTGTTTGGAGCAGAATCCACTGCTGGAATCCTACTTTCCCATCCCTGCTTTCTCTTCCTGGGGTAAGTACAGAAAGGGAGATGTCACCATCCCATGCATGGACACAGCAGCTCCCTGCAGCTCTGCCGTGCTGCTCGAGAACCCAGCCACACACCCTTGCTCCCACAGAGCTGCGTTGGGAAGCTAAGATCCAAGCGAGATCCAGATCCTGCGTTAGGTTCAGTCCTGCTGGCTCCAACCCCTCCATTTCCCTGTTCCTCTGTTTCCAAGCTCACTGGTAGCACTGGGGCAGCATCCCCAGGCTGCTTCCATGACTTGGCAGGGAGCAGGGAAGCGGGAATAGCCTGCACCATGGAGCTGCCAGAGCCTCTCCTCGCCCGTGCAGCACTGACAGGCTTGGCCACCTTCCAGAGGCGGTTTAAGATCCCAGTGCAGCCTCCCCGAGCACAACCCCACAGCCCTGCAGGCATATCCATCCATTCCAGGTTGGGGTTGAATGAGTTTTACACGTTACATTCTTGTTTCTCAGGGTATGCAGGGAAGGAGGCTCCTCTTCTGCTGCTCTTGGCACTCTGAATCCCCTCGCACGCAGCCGCTTGCGAGGCCGATGCTGTTTGCTGAGAAGGAGGGTTTTTGCTCTCACATTCTTCATTCAGGAGCTGTGGAGTGTTCAAGGCAGGAAGAGTGACTCATTTGGTAAACAGCAGAGCCACGAAGGGGGAGGCAGGAGCCCAGATTGGGTTTTTGTGGTAGATCTGAAGCCTTGGGGGGAATTCTTTGGTTTTTTTCTCTTTTTTCCCCTTCCTTCTCTACCACCAGGACAGGGGCTCAGGATCCTTTCTCTGCATCCATGAATAACCCAGCTGCATAATTCACCCTTTTCCTCCTGCAATGCCACACAACTTCCTAACCCAGCTTAGCCCCAGCTGAGCAGTAGGGCAGGGCAGGAATTTCCCTTAGCCCCAGCTCCCATGCCTCTACCCACTTTCCTTAGGCTCTATCCCCCAGCTCCTGTGATGGGAAGAGATGCTGAGCGCCTAATGAATCACTGAGCTCCCACACTTGAGATACTCTCAGGGCAACGCAGCTGTAATTGCCTTTGTTAATATATATTCTTTATTTTCCTGCAGTGCTTTTCACATGGCTCCTGGTACTTGTGTGCGCAGTCGGCTCCCTCTTCCCTAACGCCCTCATGAAGGATTGTGCCTTTTTCCCCCCCTTTTATTTGCTCTGTCTGGTAGGTAGGGGAAGAATTGATGGCTTGCCCAAGGTCACACTGCAAACCTGTGCTGCTGCTGCTGGGATTCGAGCCGGGGATGTAATAATGATTCACATCCACATTGGAACGATCTGGGGGTTCCCATGGGGCCAGCGCGAATCCATCGGCACAAGCTGTGGAGTCGCTGACGTTGTGCAGCTCCACCTCCTCACTCACCTCCCTTAATTACCGCTGTGCCTCTCCTCTTAACTTATGTGGCAGCAGTAATTAATACATGGGTTTTAATAACCTTCACTTGCCTCCAAACAAGCCTAAAAACCGCTCCACCGTGTGGAAGGAAATAATTATGATGGCTCTAAACGAGCGCCGCCGGCGTGGTGTGACCTCGGGCAGCTCCCTGCATCCATGCTCTATGTTTGGCTGCAGAGAGCTGCTGCCACCACGATGGAGCTGCCCACAGAGAGCTCAGGAGGAGCAGACTTGGCTCCTCAAGGTGTCCATCCCCCGCGAGCATCACTCAAGCAATGCAGGAGGATAGCGGTGTCTTAGCAAACCCTGCCTTGCTCTCCTGTCGAATAGACCTGGTGGAGATTTAGGAGCTTGATCTTCCCAGCTCAGGTTTGAATCCTGGGATTTTGGACTGTAATTCCTGATGGAGCAGTGCCTCTGAGGCACTGAGGGCTTCTTGTCTGTGGGGCCAGGTGTACTTAGGGCAAAATGAGGGGCTTCTTTCTCCCTGAGTGCTCCATAAAGCACCTCAACCATCTGCTGTTTGCCTACATACGCCCCTTTAAGGGGAAGAGAAGGTTGGTTCATGGTCCTTTGGTGCACTGCAGAGAAATTCCTCAGTAGCTGAAGTTGGCTTTGGTGGGGAAAGCACCCGGTGTCCAACCCAGGTTAAATCCCATTGGGATAAATGCCTTCCTGGCCAAGCAAGTTGGCTGCTGGCTGCTCTGGAGGGATGGTGCTTGGTTTTGCCTATACTCAGACGTGCCTATGCTCAGCTCAGGCTAAAGGAGAAGCGGTGTCTGCCATATAAGACTTGTATTAAAATCATCATAAAGAGAAGAAGTAAAGTTGAACAGAGAGTTTATGAAAGGCTTTGCCCCGTGTGTCCTTGGCTTCCCTCCTTGCTGCTATATGGTGTGCTGTAGGCCAGATGGTTGCTGCCTTCCCCCCTGCTGAAACACCTGCATTTCAGTGGAGGGGCATGTGTATGAGAAGCCCTCTGGGATATGGGGAGCTATAGAAATGTAAATTAAATTATTTACCTATTCGGAGTTAAATGCTCTGCCCTTCTGGCCAAGGAGGAATGGTGATGGGACGGGCTCCAGAACCTGCTTAACTCTTTGTTTAAATTGCAGGGAAGTTTTGGGGAGCAGCCTCTGCATCTCAGCACTCATTGCCAGTGATTTGCTAGGAGCCAAATACTCAGCCTGTAAAATATGCCCTCCCTCTGGTTGTTGCTGCCTTATAAAAAAATACAGCTTGTCTGTCACCTCCCAGGCACTGAGCTCAGGGAAACTGGATTGTCCTGTGTCATGCTTTGGCGTCTTAACCCTGCTGCTGCTCTCTCTCAGCTCGCTGGAGAGGATGGGAGAAGCCCGACATGGAGCCGCCTGCATTAGGAGGGCAGATGATGTGACACAGAGAAGATGCTGCTGTGCAGCACAAATCTGTGATAACCAAACACCCAACCCCTCAGAAAAACAACATCCAAAGGCAGATGGTTCTCTGTAAGGAGAAAAAAAAGAAGCCAAATTCTTGTGGTTTGCACAATGTGCATCCCAAAAGTAGTGTTTGTTAGAGCGCTTTTTGGCTCTTTGAATGTGGCTTTGCACCCCTTACTGCCTGTAAACAGGCTGGAGTTTCTGCTGCCTGTTCTTTCTCCTTTATGCCGTTTTAAATCAAAGAAAGGAAGGTGAATTCGTCACAGGAGGTAAGCAGGTTTGTAAAGAAAAAGGCACAGCCACATTGGTCCCTGGTGTTGCCTGAGCCCAAAATGACATTTCAAGGTTTAATCTTGATGCATTTTGGGTGGGGGGGGAATTGCACAAATGTGCTGCTTACACATGGAGCTGGCTGCAGCCCTTCTGCTAGTCACAGGGCCTGAGTGAGTAGCAATAAGCTTTTCCTGCTGCCTGTGGCAAGGGCACCGGGTGCTGGAAGCCCAAACACTTTGCAGAGCAGCATCCTGCCGCAGTGTAAGAAGCGGCCCCGCTGCGGCAGCGCCGGAGCCAAGTGCTGCTGCGGGCGCTGAGCTGGTGGCCGCGGCTCCTGCACAATTCCCTCTCATCCCTCTTTCTGCTTTTCTTTCCCCCCCTCACCCCGCCCAGGCTGGAGCGAAACGACCTTGACTCAGGGGCGTTCTCAATGTAAAGCCTGCGTGGAGCTCAGAGCCCACCAGCAGCCTCTCCCCTTCCTGCAAAGGGCTTTTGTGCTCGAGGAGCGGCAGAGCTCCCTTTGAATGCTCTACGTGCAGTAAATGATGTGGAGCTTTTTATTCTGGAGCTGATCGCTCGTAAACCTTCACTCTTCCTCTCATTTATCCTGTTCAGGCTCGCGGAGGTGTCGTCTCGTCCCTCCTCTAGCAGAAGGATGCTGCCACTGAAACCAGCTTTCCAGAAGTGCTCAGTAACCGGAGCTGCTGCGGCCACCTTCAAGCTGCACCGACTCGGTGCCTTGGCTGCTTCCAGAGACTCAATGGGAGCAACTGGACTCTGAGCTCTTCTGAAACCTGGCCTGGTGAGCCCTGCCATAGGGAGAACCCTCCAAGAGGAAACAGGTCCAAAATCTATGTGTGTCATCTCTTGTAAGTGTAAAAATAAGACAGTTTAGCTGTACCCTCGGTGCATTCTTTCAAACCAACAAGTTCCCTCCTCGTCGTCTCCTTTCCCGTGGAAATGGGCCCATTTGGGGATTCACGTGGTCCCGGGTAGATAATTGTAATGGTCCCCCCGGCCTTTAAAATCTATGAATCACTCCAGTATCTGGGCACTTTATGCACATTAGTGAATTAATCCTTACAGCCTCTCTGCAAGGGAGGGAATTATCGTTGTCATTGCTCAGATGGGAAATGGGTGAGATGGAGCCCAGATCTGCGCAAGAACTGGGGGGTCACATCACTCACCAGCAGTAACAGCTATAACCTTTGGGCACCCAGCCCTTGGGGGCACCCGTGACCCCGCATTAGTTACCTCTGCCGTTGTGCTGAGCGAACGGGGAATATCTCTCCAGCCTGCCAAGCGGCTGGAAATCCATCTGAGCCCTGTCAGCAGCGAGATGGATGGCTGGGCGTAGGCAGCGGGTCTGCCACAGCCGGGAAGAGCGGTGAGGACGTACTGCTCAGATGCTGGGTGGGCTGGGATGCGTGCAGGAGGTCCAGCATCTCCCCATGGCCTTGCCCTTGCTCTCTTGTGTCCTTCCCACCAGGAGGTTCCCCAAGTGAAGAAGGTGGGTACCCCTCGCCCATGGAGGTGATAGGAGAGAAAGGCAAAGCCCTGCAGTCCTGCATCCAGCTCTAGGGCATCAACACAAGAGGGATGTGGAGCTGTTGGAGCGAGGCCACAAAGATGCTGTGAGGGCTGGAGCAGCTCTGCTCTGGAGCCAGGCTGAGAGCTGGGCTGGTTCAGCCTAGAGAAGAGAAGGCTTCTTAAGGGGAGACCTTAGAGCAGCTCCAGTGCCTAAAGG
>WYDI02019180.1:0-14614 GCA_009867235.2 Psittacus erithacus | reverse complement strand
CCCAGGGAAGTTGTGAATGCTCCATCCCTGGTGGTGTTCAAGGCCAGGCTGGACAGAGCCTTGGGTGACATGGTTTAATATGAGGTGTCCCTGCCCATGGAACTGGATGATCTTAAGGTCCTTTCCAACCCTAACTATTCTATGATTCTAAGTTAGGTAAAAAATTTATTATGTATTTTAACAGTTCTTATTTATCTTCTGTAATTTCTGTTTAAACCTTATTCCTGATATTTCTTAACAGGATAGTAAATCACCTCCGTGTTGGTGAGACACATCCCTTTAAGAGATTCCACATTTGAAAGGATGGTAAAGGAAAAAAAGTATAACTGTCAGTACCATCAGGAAAATACTGGTATTTCCTGTTCTGTTTAGAGCTTGACTTTCTGGACTCATATGATTTTGTTTGAAACCCTTATCCTAAACTTTTTAAAGAAAGGTTTTAACTGCTTATTTGCAATGATAGTTGTAAACATGAAAAAAGAAGGAATACGTTAAATTAGTTGAAAGTTGTGGACCCTTACTGCTAGTTAGGAGTGTTAATAACATTCATTTGAGGTTTAAAATGCATTAGTAAAAATTTTCTCTGAAATTATCAAAGACAGGACAATAAGTTTAGGTTGCAGTAAGTGGTAAATAGGTTGATATTAGAAAAAGATTTTAAACTATGAAATGAGCTGACAGGTAAAATGGATTACCTAGGAGGCTGTGGAAATTGTCATAAGCAATTTGTTAACACAGATTAGATAAAGCTAAGCCAGTCACGATAGATTTTTAATGTGACCCTGCTTCAGAGCTTTTGGATGGATTGGATGACCTCTTGATGTTCATTCCCACCCTACAGTTCTGTTATTCTTAAAAGAAGCATTTTTCTTAACTATTCTCATTTTTCAAACCTTTATTTACTGCTGAATTCCTATAGCCTTGTTGGTCTTGTGAGAAATTTTTGTGTTTCATTATGCAAGCAAATTCTGACAGATGACACTTTGAAACTAATGTGTTCCAAATATGCTTTCAGTGTTTGGAAATGTTATGAGTCTTGTAGAAACTGGCTGGTGATCCTCCCAGTATTCTTATTCAGGTACGATGTTACTATATGAAACATAACAAAAAATTAGGCCAGCTTCTGCTCTGGAACATCCACACCGACAACAGGTTTTCACTGAATCCCTGGGAGTTACACATAATTAATCACAGGAATATTTTTATTCATAGATGGAAATTATTGCTTATTGCTACTTATAAATAAAATTCAGTAAATTCCCTGAAATTTTAATGACACAGATTAAAATAATTTAAATATTTAATCTTAGAAAGTAGCATGTTCAGATTAAACTTTGTGCCTATACAGATTGAGTACTCAGATAACAAGGTGATGTCATTATTTTTGGATCACACTTGGTATTCAGGGAATAATTCAAGATTTTAACAGTTTATCTGAAAGTGAACATTGGCTTGGGTGTTCTGTGAAAGAAAACCTGAGCCCACAAGATACCTGACTTATTTATCTATTGATTATGAAAGGTACCTAGTTATTATCTATTGATTATGAAGAAAGAAAACTATGATTACTGAAGATCATTTGTGTTTCCTTCTCAATATTTATAAGCAATGCCAAGAAATTGGAGATTTCAGATATTTTCCTTCAAGTCTTCTATGTAATTTTTGTGGAAAATGTATGAAATGTAAGAAGTAGTTCCCTGTTCAATATGCTTTGACTGGTAGCTATGCTTACTACAAGTAGTTACATCAGTCTCCAACAACATTATCTGCAAATGTATGTCTATAATTCTCTGATCAGATAATTTCTTCAGATATATTTATTGCTTTAGTTTATCTGCTAGTCTTTTACTTTTGCGGTCATTAGTTTTATAGGTTGATTATAGAAGGTCCCTGAATTTGTGATTATTTGCTAACTATGTGACTCATGAGTGGTCAGTCATAGGATCTTGCTTTTTTCTTCGTATCAGATGAGTTTACAGACATCTCCAGAACAAAAATACACATACAGGCAGAGTTCATTTCCAAGAAATATTTATGCATACTACTTTGGAATTGGATTCCTGGGATTCCTAATGTCAGTAAAACTCATTTGCATGAATCAGAAAGATAAGGAACAGAAATAATGGGCAAATTACTACCACTGTTGTTTTCAGAATAGCTACCCTATTTTGATTATAATTCATATGTAAGACATTTTGGACTATTTAATGTGGCATAACATATTCTTGTTATTGTCTCATATAAGAATGACATAAACTTGTCTACTCATACAGACTCTTAGTCTTCCATTGAACAAGCAAACAATTAGCTATATTCCCTCTTCATGCATTTAAGATGTTTTTTTCCAACTAGAGACAAAAATTTCTGTGGTTCTGGCATTGCCAAATCTGGTAACAGTTATCATAGCAAAGCTAGGCAAAGCTAGGCAGCCTTTTGACCTGGAAAGTTGAGCATGAGATGTTCTTATGGTTTTGTGAAGATGGCAATAACTGCTAGTCATTCCTTTTCAGATCTCATTTTTCTGCATTACTAACACAGTAACATTCTGGAAATAGCATGTAATTTCTAGCTTTTAATTAATATTTCTCAATTATTATTTATAAAGATAACTCTCCTCTATCTCTGCTTGTCCTTTTCTTTCAGTGTTTCTTGATCACTTCTGGCTGAGTGCTTCAAGAAACCCTGTGATTTTTTAGAAACCTACTCTTTGACCTTTTTATATATGATGGAAGAGCTTTGTTTTTGCTTCTGGTTAAAGTCTGGGATAGGGATCACCAAAAATAGATTTCTGTGTATGTCAGTTTTTAAACAACAGGAAAAAGCAAATGTTCATGCCATCATTATATATATAATGTTTTCCATAGCTCAACTTCGTTAGACTAAAACTGACAACAGCAAAAACCTCAGTATTAAAACTGAAAATCAAGGTTGATATGAATGCATGCAATTGTACCTATGTTTCTTACTTTTTAACAGGGTAAGTTAAGGAAAAAATGTCAACCTGAATTTTTATCAATAAATCTGAATCGCCATGGAGTCAAGTTATTAATTAAATACAGTTTTTCTATAATTTAATAGCAGGGTAATCCATAATCATTCTTTTATGTATAGTATTAAAAGAGAAGGCTTTTTGCTGCTCTGGATTAGCATATTGAATCACATCCAATGGAATGTGAAGGAGAAGGTGTTCCAGAAAGAAGCCAAAAGTCTAAAACCAAGAGGGAAAGTTAATTCCATCCTGCTTTCATGGTTTACTGCTGCTTGTTACATTTAGTAAGACTTGGTAAGATTTTAAGTTCTTTGCTATCTGGATATCTGATAAATTGGAGGTTGTAGAAGTGGATATCCTTGCATAAATCCCAATAAGATTTTCTCCGTGAAACCAAAAGTAAGCTTTTCTGTTTTTGCAAGCTCTAGGGATGAAACTTCACTAAGATTTTAGAGTACAGATTAATTTCTGCAAAAGAAGAATGCAGTTATTTAGTACAAAATCATGCAAGTCTGCATCTCACTCACATGGAGCTTGAACAAAGCCAGCAGGATCACTTGCGTAAGTGATGGTTGTGCAACTTACCTGATACAGTAATAGATTTTATGCATAGCATAATTCTTTCTTTTGTTGCAACTGTTCTTGGCTGCATTCAGAGCTGTAGGCATTGTTGATGTGATGAGAAGCAGGTGTCTTTCTGACCTCAGTCGTGTCCTGGCTCAGGTTACATTTTAATAATGCACTGTACTCTTCTAAAGAAGTCTGGCTGCAGACAGATATTCTTCTAACTACAGGAATTTTCAGGCTATGCTAACTCACCTATGAATCAAGTCTACTCTGAATAGTGCATATGTTTCAATTTACAGTGATACAAACTAGAAGAGCAGTAGGTTTAAAGAGTCCTTCTCTCGTCATTGACAGCTAGTATGGATGGACCCTCTTATGATTGATTGAAAAGATAACAGTCAATAATAAGTTAATCATAGAATCATAAAAATAATAAGTTTGGCAGAAACATCTGTAAGTCATCTAGTGTAACTCTCCACTCAAAGATCCAACTTAAAAGTTAGCTCAGGGCCTCATCTAGTTTTTAAAATCTCCAGGGATCTTATTTCTTCCTCCCATCCTAGTTCTGTTTCCTTTTAGCTTTCATCTTGAATGGACCAAAACCATGAAATGTAAGGGCTGTAGCCTAGTCTGAATAAAGCACAAAAAAAGCATGAAGAAGGTAAGGAACTTTGTTATGTCCTAACAAAAGCATGATGAATTCAGTGGTGTGAAGGCTTTTAATTACTGTTCTAGAGAAACATCCAAATACATTGATCATTGCTACATGGGTTTAAAATTACTTGTTCCAGCTAATAATTAAGCCACAAAACAAAACAAAACAAAAACGTTTAACTTCTGCAGACATCTTACACATAATACTTTTTTTTTTTAGATTGAAAAATTTAAGTCGTGCAGTCTTGGGAAATAAAGCAAAAATGTAGTGCCTGCAGGATCATTATGTCAAGTCATTTAGGGTGTATCTTAGCATGTTACCATCTGTGCCATTCACTGACTTCACCTGAAAGTGTTTCCTTATGTTTTATTTGACAAATGAAAGCAGTATCCTTTGTGAATGAAAAATACATCTCTGATGTTTGAGGGTTTTGGGGTTTTTTTTAATTTTGAGGGATGCTCCTTCTTAATTCATGACCTGTGGCAAACCCTAAAGATACTGGAACTATTAAAATGATCAATCAAAATATTTCAAAATGGGAACCAAAATAAAGCACAGAGTCCCTTCCTTTACTGTGCACTGAATATGGACTAGAGAAATTCAAAACCTGCTTGCATGCTTTTTACATCAGAAACAATTCCTTTCAGGAAACTGTTTCATCTTTTCTTTAAAAACGTGGGTTTGATTTGTCGATGGCAAAAGCTTGGTAGCTGGAAAGATTTAATAGAAGGGTTTTGTGGTTTCCACGGATCTTCTACATAACTTCTTTTTGATTTTAAATGGCTGTCTGCATTTATGACTAAATACTTCTCATAGACCAAGAAGATTTAATAATCAAAATGGTATTATTTTTATTTAGTGTGTGGTTTCTTCATGTCTTAAACAAGACTGTTTGTCCTCTCACTTTGCCTGAGGATACATCTTGCTCTAGCTGTGTGATTAGATTTTAGATACATGCAGTTGTAAATAAATCCAATTACCTAAATAGACGGAAGGTAGAAGTAAATTGCGATTAGCACATAATTGTAAAACCAGAGATGCAGAAGCCTGAAATACTAAATCTGTTCAATTTTGGGGATGTATTAATCCTTAGTAATATTTTGAAGATGAGGTGTTTATCGCCTTATTGGTAAAATCCTTAGAAACAGTAGGAACACTTTAATACTTTGAAGTTTTAGTAATTAAAAACCAATAAAGCTACCTCTATGTATTAACTATCCACAGAGAGTATAATATGTCTTGATTATGGCAGCTGGGTATCATTTAAGAACATGCATAGGATATGCTGAAAAAAGCTGGGTAAAGAGGTGAAATTTATCATTATTCTGTACACTTCATAAGAAAGCACTTTATTAAGGATGTGAATATTAAATATTGGTCCATTAAATATTAAAAATGTGTATATTACACGTTGGCCAGAACATGTATAATTTAAAGTATTTCTGAGAGTACTCTGTATAATAGTGACCACCTAATCACTGTTATGTACAGAAACCAGCTGGTGCATTCAGCAGTTTTATATACAATTATGTTTGAAGCTGTAATTTTCATTTTCATTGAAGAAAAGCAGGGGTTTTTGGCAAAAATGGGAGATTTCATGGGGCATTATTAAATTTCCTAAAAACATTATTTTGATGGCCTGTATCAAACACACTTTATAAGATGCTTAAAATATTTCAAGGCCAGCAGAGAGATAAAATTGTGTTTTAACTTGTTGGAGCCATGCTTTCTTGCTATTGTTTTGTCTCTGCAAGTAGTAACACCAACATTCATCATTCAGTAATCAGTAAATTAAAGTAAAAATTGTGGTAGTATTATAAAAAAAAAAGCAGGATATTTTTTTAAACAGTGAATTTAAGATTCCTCTGCTAGTTTTTGAACAATTAAAGCTCAAATCTTTCACATTTTGCTTGTAATTATCTGTAATGAAAAAACAGAAATTTATTCTTATTTACATTATGATCTCCTTAAAGAAACAGTTTATTTAGGTGTGTGACTGTCATTGAGGCTTTCCTTGTCTAATAACTCGGCTAGTCAACCTGGAATGGATGGAGATCATTAAGCTCCTGTAATTTTCACATGACTAAATGGGCAGGTGAATAACAAAGATAAATATCTCAACATAAGGGAAAGCTGAAGTGATAGACAGATGGGGAAAGATCTCCAGAGGACCTCATACCTTTTTAGACACCAAAGACAATCGTCAGAAAACATCTGCAGGAAATCAAAAGTTCAGTAAGGAAAGCTGAGATTCTGTATCACCTGCCCTCTGGAACAGGGACTTAATATTGCATCAAAAGGTACAAGGCTTGCATAAGACTATGCAAATTAACAGTGTAGTTTTTGTGGAAATTCACATCTCTGAAGTATTTCTTGTATTTTTCTCTTTCTCCTAAACATTTTCAGCTCCCTTTGGCACTGGGGGCGAAGATCATGCCCTTCATATACAATCATTGATTTATATAAGAGAAAAGGGAAAAGAATACATTAATTTAGGAGAACAGATTTAATGTGTCCTCCCTCGAGACATTTCCCAGGAGTTCCTGTATTCTCTTTTCATTGGTTTTTTTGCACACATCTGTCTTGAATGCTCGGCTGAGCAAATCTAAGAATAAGCCACCTGGGTCTACCAGTAAAGTCCTATCTTCATTACATCAATTGTGTGGTCACTAATACCTTCTGAATCATTCTGTGCATGCGTGGTGAAAGTTAACAGAAAATGAAACTAAGAGTATTATTCTCTAGAAAATGGACAGTTTCACGTATTACTTGTGAAACTCATGCAATCAAAATTATTCAGTTCTAATGGCAATCTAGTTGGTAATAAAAAAATCTTAGAATATCTCTTTTAATACTACAAATAGACTTCATTTTTTATCCAAAAATATACCAAGTAGTTAATAAATAACTTCTGAATAAATTCTCCAAAGGTTCTTCTCCTCTGAAAATTGAAAATTCAAAAGAGTGTTTTTTCAGGTGATGTAAAAGTTATATATCAAGAACTTGACTGCTGCATTTCAAATTTTATAAATTACTGCAGTTCTTGAAAAAAAAGTGTTTCATGAAGCAAGTGATTGTCAAACCCAACAATATATGAAATACACGGAGATTCAGGGAGTCGGTGTTGATGACTGCTGTAAGGGACTGACATAAACTCCTTTTCAAAAGCAGGATTTCAAAATTTAGTCATAGAACATAGATCAGACCCCCCTGTCAGTGACTTTCACAGTTGATCCAAATTAAAATAAATCTTCTCCTGCTATTCATTTCATTTGGTGCCTTTGGCAGGCTTAATGAAATAATACATCAAGTAAAACCAAAGAAATCCATATTTTCTATTTAAAATTCAAGGTGATACTGACTGTCATAAACAATGATACTAATATAATGTGAATTGAGTATTAAATATGTGACAATATAAGGGTACAACACTTACTATCACTGTCTTTGCATGCTTTACTTTTCATTTCACTTTCATATTTTATAAAATGGCATTGTCATATATAGGCTGTTGCTTGTCTTGATGAGGGTTGATAGGTTAATGGTTCTTTTCTCCCCTTTGAAAGTACATCCTGATGGTAATTGGCTTTCTAAAGGTGTACTGCAGTGCTCGGTGATGCAGTTGTGTTTGATTCAGTAGGCTGAAAGTGCAGAATAATTTCAGCTAACAGCTCTATGCTAGAGTAGTCAAATGCCTGGAAAAATGAAGTAGCAATGAATTGCTCTGAACAAGAGTTTCAGCCATTTTACTACCAGAAATTAAGTGCGGAAACAGAATTGAAGGGCCTGTTGTGTTCCCTAGGGATAAAATGATTGTGCAAATAGAAAATACTCAAAGCATGAGCTTTATTTCTCCTGCTATTATTTCTCTCCAAGTATTAACATAAACAGTATCTCTCCCTGAGCTCCATGCTTGTTTTAAACTTTAAAAAATATAGGTAGTATATTTAAGAAATAAGAAAAAATGTGTTTTCTCTTTCATCAACATGCTGCTTAATGTTTTACTTATTTCCTTCAGAAATACATTCAGTATGACTACCTCCTTAACCTGACTGAATGACTGAAGTTATTTATTCATTAAGTCTGAGCAAGACTAGAAGTCAGTAGAGCTAAATTGCGGCATGGAATGCACTGCAAGAATCATATTTCTCTGCTTTCAAATGGCTGCCAACACATTCTCCAATAAAACAGAAAAAAAAGGACAAGGTGTCTGTTGCTTCCTTGCTCCTTAGATACAATGGCTTTCCAGTTGGTCTAGCTTACCGAGGGATAATACAGTTATATCTATATCAGTGAAACCCATTTTCTTTCTCCTGAACTTTCACTAAATATTTTTTGAGTTCTTGAATTCTATTTTTCCATGTCCTTTCTGCTGGCTCAGACTGTCTTACAGGGTCATAGTAAAGCAAAAAAGCAAACTGCAACTGTACTGCCAGCCTGTAAATTCCTGCAAAACACAAAATTAGATATAATGCCTACACTAGCCATGAAGGATGTTAACCAAGTAAGTTGAATAGAAATAGCTTCAGCACACCCTCTTGGCTTCATCCATTAGCAGAGCCTGAACTCTCGCACTTTCTAGTTGGCAGTGCATGAGACATCACCTGAGACAGACAGAAGATCATTATGAATATCTAGTGCAGTGGACTTGCATGAGAAAAGCAAGTGTTTTTGAGGCCATTTGATAGGTGATGTTTCATGTCTTCTGACATTAGCATTCTTCCATTTTACTGCCCAGGATCCCATATGAGTCTTTAAAGACAGATGCAGTGAAGTATTTAGAACTTCTATCTCATGGCCAATTTTAATGATAAATTAGAGTGCAGTTTTGTCAAATGGAGGCCTGGACATCTTAAGTTGAGCAAACAAATTTGCAGAGGCTTTTTTTAATGTTTTTTTCATTCATCTCTCTGTGTTTTAGTCTCTGCCACTACATGGAGATTATACATATTCTGACAAGGACATCATGATGATTAATTAATTAATATTTCTGAAGCTCATAATTTGCAATAAGATCTAGAAAGAAGGAATATATATAAAAATTAGTAACTACCTGCCCAGTGATCTGTTCCTTACATGCTGTATGAATGAAATCCCTTCCATACTGAATGAATGAAAAGTCTTACAGAACAAAAAAAAAGGACTGTGAACAGACAGAAAGAATAACAGTATTATCACATAAAGGTGATAAATAGAGTTTTCACACAACTCTTAATTCTGCTATTATTTACCTTTTAGAGTTTGACTTGCAATATTTAAGTTTAATTTAGCATCATTAGTAGATTATTTCCCCACCTTTCTTTTTCTGTATTCTCTGTGATTATATTCTACTTTACAAACAGGGAATAAGCACTTAAGAAATGCTTATTTCTCTTCAGCAAGGCCATGAAGAAAAATTAACATAATATTTGTAAATATGTTCGTAAGTCAAGATGATCTGGGCATAGGATTCAAAATTACAATTTTTTTTTTCTCAGATGAAAAGAATATTTTCAAAAACACCATCATTTCTACAAAGTCTTTATTTTGTCAAAATTCCCAGGAAGAAGGACCATGAAATGATGTGATGCATGAAAGATTCAGGAAGAATAATTTGAAAATCAGGCTCATAAATTCACCTTTCTATAGAGCAGCTACTTATCTGCCTGCCTGCCGGGTACTTGAACTGTGGCATCTGATTAGCTCAGAAGTTAATGACCATTTTCTATATGGATTATTTTCACAAAGATGCTAAAATCAAATCCCAGCTCAAGGAAAAATAAAGGAAAAGTCATCTTGCTGTGACTCCTCTTTAATTTTCATTTTTATTTTGCAAGCAGCTAATAGATTGACATCTTCTCCTGTATGAACTGTGCCCTAACAGTATGTAGAGCTACATAAATGAATCTTTTTTTGTATTGAGGAAAAGGAAATAAATTTGTGTTTTACTGGTATCTTTAGATATCTAACATGTACCTTTCTACAACTGTGCATGCAGAGAGGAATACTTTTAAATATAAATACATTTTAATAGAGTAATGTCTGCAGTAAAGACTGTTTGAAGCTGTTAAATCACTTCCTGATACATTGCCATTCTGCCAACCCCTGCACAAAAATCTTAAAATCAGTCTTGCATGACACCCGCAAAGCCAAGGTCTGGTCCTTTTCAGAAGAATTCATTCCTGAGTCAGGGTTCTTAATCTGGAAACAATTTTGTACTAGAGAATAGCCAGAGATTCACTCAAGAAATTCATCACTGGGTAGAACTCTCCTTTTACTTGCTGACTTACTGAGTAATATTTATGGAAATTAACTTAGAAGAATATACTGCATGTTAAGTTAGCAGAATGGATGCTGCCTGCAGGCTATTGCAGTCATTCTTGCTGACATTATCCTGTTTCTATCAGGTTGGCTATATAGCTCCTAGTATTTTGTGGTAGGGTTTACCTTAGAAGAGGAGTCTTGCTGAAAGGAAGCTGGAAAACAGTAAGGCATGGTGTCAACAGAGGGACATCACCTCAAGCTGTGTCTGCTTCTCTGCTGGGTTTTTTTGTGTTTACGTCAGTACATGTAGTAAAACATATTGTGCTTACTAGACTCAAGCAGCTGCAGCAGGAACTGAGGAGTTCCCTCTAATGTTCAATGAGTATGATTCCTCCCTCCCCACACACATTACTGCACACCATTTGAGCATGTCTTCAATAGCCTGGTTTTCAGGCTGTAGGTGTTGCCTACACTGCAGCTGAGGTGCAAGTGCAGCATGCTGAGGCCTACGAGGCTAGTTTTAAACTAATCAGCTTAGATAACAATATTAGTGGAGATGGAAGAGAATGAGCTTCAGTGAATAAATATATGCTGATGTGAAAGCCTGCTAGTAATCATCAGGGCATCCCTGGGTGGCCAGCAACAACAATGTGCAGATTTTAAAAACTTCCCAAGGGCTATTGAATCAACAGCTTGGCAATCATTTCAAAGCCCCAAATCGTCCCGCAGATAGTTTACAGTTTTCCTTTAAAACAATTTTAGAACATTATATAAATTAACTGCTTGTAGAGATCAAATTTCAGCTGAAAAAAAAAAAAAAAAAGATAATTTTCTTCCTGTGGTTTCTCAGTTTTTAAAGGTTTGCCTGCGCGGCTATCTTGAGTACAGCCAAGCCTTCTGCGCTAGCTGGCTCCATTATAACATTCATGTCTGTCAGAGCAGGGCTGTTCTTGCTGCTGCTAGAGTTTCATTACTGGTAGTCTGAGTATCATTGTGTTTTCCAGTGGTAGAAGAGTAACACAAGTAGATGAAATTGGCTTGATCCTGGGTTACTGCATGTTCTTCTGTGAAGAGGAGTAAGCGCACTGGCTTAATGAGAAGAATAAGAGAATTAATTCAGAAGTAGAAAAGGTTATTGGACGACAAGAGCTGGTTACTTAAAGGATATAGACCTTTAAAGCTTTAAAATCAAAAGATAGTTATGAGAGGAAGTAGTAAATGTAAGTTAGGCAAACAGTGTAGGAAAAAGTTTGATGATTATTTTCAAAACAAAAAAATATACCTGGGGGGGAGGGGAAGGGAGACAGAAGATGGTTGAAAAACATGAACCTGCTCAGTGTACAAGGTTCATCCTTCCAGTATCGGTTTATTGTATTGTTCTGTGAATAAGCATTACTGGACAAGAGCATTGCCTCTTTCTTTTGCTTTTGTATGGCTGAAAGATAGGAAAAGGTATGGAAAATCTGCTCTGTGTACTTGCCCAGGCAATACCAGTGGATGCTAGTATTAGAGCTGCACAAGGAATAGCACCCACAGGCTCCTCCTGCACAAGTCGGGCTTTATAGGGAGTAACAGGCAGTCACTGGAAAGGATTAGTGAATACTGGGGGGGAACCACCCTTCGAGGGGATCCTTCAGATAAGATTATATTCTTCTTGCTCTTGCTTGAACTCACAGAGGTGCAATCATGTTTCTTGGGCTTGGAGATTACCTCCTGGGTGCCATAATTTGTCCAGTCCCTTTATTTACAGTAAGAGAGAAGTGCCTTGTATTTAAACATAGGACAGGAATTATGAAGTTTCATTCTGAAACAGATTTTCTGCATGACCTTGAACACTTAATCTCTCCCTGCCTGTTTTCTCATCTGTACAGCAGGGATGATAATGTTTATCAATCATACAGGGGGCTGTGAGGCTAAATTAATTGCTATAAAGCACTTTGATTCTCTTAGTTAAAAGGTTTTGTAGAAGTATGAAGCATAGCTATTTGCATTTTCTTCACTTCTTATTTATGCCCTATCAATTCTGCTCCAGCTTTTTCTTCAAAATTATTTGTCCTAAATATCTCATCTGGGTGGAAAAGGAGAAATTGATAAAAACTAACGATTGCATAGAAACTAATGTTTGGAAAGACTGGTCTAAATTTCTTAATTTCAGATCTTCTGCTTCACAACTGGCATATATATGGATCTTCTTGAACAATGTTTCTTCTCTCTGGTGACATTCCAGTGTTGGGTTTTTTTCCTTTTTTATATACTGTTGAAGGTATCCATGAGCTCACACAAACTGGCAAGAGTATGCACTCCTGCTCTGACAATTTAACTGCCATTTTTTTTATTATATTTTCTGTTTGTTCTGTTTTAATCCCATTCCTCTCTTGCTGAGACAGAGCAGGCATTGTGCTGTGCTGGATATAAGTACAGTGCACCTCAGGTACGCTGAAACCATTGACTTCACTGTATGTAATTTCTAGAATGTATTTCTTTCTCTTTGCTATGAGACAGGACAGGAATTTGGTTGATTTTGCCACATTACTGAAGCACTGGGTAGCTAAGTGCTTCCAGAACATCTGATGCCACTGTTGTAGTTTTCTGCTGAACACTACAGCCTGCTGTACTATTTTCAGCCTTCTGAAAGTGTGAGATATGAAGATTATCTAACACCCAAATACTGTCTTGTCTGAGGCTTTAGATAAGGATGTGATTTAAATGCATGTATCAAATCTGTAAAACGTGGCAGCACTGCAAAAAATGAAATTATATGTTGCATTGTAGGTAAATTCTATGATGTAACTACTTCAGATGATTTTGAAATTCAGTTTCCTATGCTTGCTTCTGTATTCCTATTTTTCTGCTCCTTACTATCTCTTAGATAAATTGGGATTAACTTTATTATGCCTCATTGCTTATCCTAGTAATTTCCTGAATTTCAAAAATGTCATTGAACATGTCTGTGTTAAAAATAATAATAAGCTATTAAGCTAGCTTATTCAACATGCTGAAGTCAAAAGATATGTACAATCATTAAACTGCAGTGAATGAGCGGATTTCGTAAGGAGGCAGTTTGTTCATTGGAATTTGTTGAGCTCTACAGAATAAGCCAAGTTTGAAGAAAAAAGTATATACTTAATGACTCTGAAGTTATAAAATTGGAAGGGCTTTTTGATGAATATGGAGGGTGATTTTCTCTTCTCTGTTACAGCTTAGACCATTAGAACAAAGATTCACTGCAAATGTTAACGTGAAATTTTCTGAGACCTGGCCTCTAATTCTGCTTCAGGAGGAGGTGGGGAAGTGAGGTTAAGAAATCCTAACACTAATTCTGGGTTTGATTTAAATGCTGATTTATTTAATCTTACTCTGTTTCTGTAAAAATCCTGCCTTGCAGTGACTGTGAAATTTCTCAATGTTTATAACACATTATAGAAAACCAGTTGCCAGATTCTGATCAGAATGCCCCCCACACATTATCAGGCTCCTCTTAGTCCTGATGGACAACGTAATAGCAGTGACTGGGAAGTGTCTGTATCCCTGAATAGGATTTTCCACACCAGAGGTGTGGCTTGAAAAGAAACTAATTTTGTCAACTGACAGAAGAGCACTGGTTAAAACAGGAAGCTAGTCAGGATGTCCAGAAAACCAGCTGAGCTTCCAGGTATGGTGGAATATCTTCCCTTTTGTCACTGAGCAGCATTCCCTCCAGCTGTAGCCTCACACGCACCAGGGCCAGTGCTTTCCACCTCAGAGACTGAAGCGGTGGAAGTGCTGTGCTCCATGCATAATTTTGTGTTTTGCTTATGTAAATGGAAAATGTGATGATGGTTTACTTTGCTGAATTTGGACATAGTTATGCAGGATGCCAACTTCAGTGAGACATCCCCTGAGACTTTAATGTAGCTTAATGATCATACATTGGAATGACTGCTGCTTCCAAGTAGTTCAGTGGCATTTAGTTGGTTAAAGGGGTGTGAAACTATGCGCTTTCAGTCTTAGAATACAAGTCTTTACAGAAAGATTAACACTTGGGGTAACACTGTTACTGAATATTTCTGTGACCTTGCTGAAGTCTGTCCTGGGTTCAGCAGGAGCAGTCATTTTTATCCTTCTTAGTGACTGGTGCAGTGCTGTGTTTATGACTTTCGGTCTGGGAACAGTACTGATAA